>JAEAOA010000708.1:3927500-4077500 GCA_016746295.1 Potamilus streckersoni
TCGACTCTAAATTGTTGTGTCCTAGACACCTCCTGAGAATGAAGAGGGTCCTCCAGTAAAACAGAGGTAGTAGAGGGTCCATGTTCCCTTAATATATAAGTACAATGGCTTTCTGCCAAGTTTAATACTTATCACACCCAATGTATCAAAAAGGACAACTGTCTGTTGATACACACACATTCTGTAGGTGGCACGCATACTTAAAAACCTTACTTTGACTGCATTTACTCATGCATTGAGACACAGTGAACATTGTAATACAAGAAACAACGAATCGGAACAAAAACTGTGTGTAGTATTTACCCAACACCCGTTTCTAAAACAGTGATAAACAGAAGTACCACTCTGCAAAGAAGGCACTAAAAAAAAACCTCAAACAAATGAGAAACAAAAATTAATCAAGGAATGGAGGAGAAAATATTAAACGCTACACACATTATGATTGACATCTGAATGTACTCGAATTATAAAAATGTAATGTGCCCCGCATAAATGAATAAAGTCCAAGGAAAAGAAGGGTAGTCTGAATCATGGAAGTCGACTATCGTAACAGACTCAAATAAATCTAAATGTAGGAAAAACAATCACCTTAATTTGTGATTGCACCAGGAAAAGATAGTGCATTGCAATAAAATTGTGGTAACGTATTACTACTATTAAAAAAACGATATTTTATCTCCCATGATAAAGCTTAAATATGGTACTTGAACTGTTTTAATTTGTCAACAGTTATCACATCAACAAACTCAACAACAAATTTGAATTTATTCCAATTCAGCCTGGGTTGTGTTGTCTTTCATCACTATGCAATGTTAAGTCAAACTATGACATGGGAAAATGCGAGTCCCTTGCAATGAAAACTTCATGTAACAACTTTCCTTTTAGGTGGAATAGCAATAACAAGGTTTTCAAGATGGCTGCTATAGTGGCCATATTGATGTCAGAATCGATTAGTCATCATAAGAAGCCTTTTTGTCAAAACTCTTGTAGCAATTATTCATTCTGATGGAAAGGTAATAACGAGATTTTGATGATCTCAAGGACATAAACAAATGTCCTTGAGTGAAAACGATATGATTAGGAGCACTGATTACCATATTTACATGACAGCTGTAAAGCGTCCGTCCTCGCATAACCATTACCATTTAAGATCCATGAGACATCACAAGTCTTCTGGTAGAATCATATTGATGACTTTCCATTGAAGTGGAGTACCAATAACATTTTCAAGGTAGTTGCATTTATGTTCTCGCTGGCACTACTTTCATTTACTGTCAGCTAAATACCAAAAGGTTTTCTGGTTAAAAAAAAATAAACAATACAATGCTACTACGACTTTCTATTATGATGGAGTAGCGACAAGATTTACAAGATGACCGATACGGGGTGGGGTGCGGTTGAGCATATGACGTAAAATCAATACTATTTTCATTCATTACCAACTACTCATCATAATTATTTTATTTAAATGGTATGCCTGACCATTTCCTATCATTGAGTGTAGAGTTCTTTTCTTTTGTCATTTTTTTTTCTTTTGCAAAATGGTTTACTTCAATTCGAATTCAATGCCTAACATTAAGAACTTTGAATGTTCTAGAAGTAAACTTGCTTACAATATAATGAAATTTTCCATTTCAAATGACTCACATTGTAGGAAATTATTTGTCTTAGATCAATTGAATTATATATATATATATATATATATATATATATATATATATATATATATATATATATATATATATATATATATATATATATCGATATAAACGTAATTATTCATTTCTATTTAAGTTCAGTCTGAAAAATGATTTACTGTTGTGTAAAGAAATAATTTTTGAGAAGAATTATTCAAATTATTCATTGGAATTACAAAGTGCTCATTCACATTGTGGACTAAAACAATTCTTTGGGTTTAATGCAAATTCATAAAAAGACATTATGGATCATTTCATTGTGATACATCAAGACTTTTAGTATTCAGAACATTCAAGATTATTAGTACATTAACACATTCAATACTGAAATTCATTCAGAACATTCTAAACTGTTGGTCTTGTGATAGCTCATTTACGATTATTTGGGATTTAATTCACAATACGGTGCAGAGGAACTTACATTATTGTGAATTAAATTCCAAATTATTTATTATTGTAATAAACTTTTTGTTTTTGTATTTATTCTGTTACTTAGTGCAAGATTATAATCTTAACACCTTTTAGTGAAAATATGCAACAACTTTGACATCAGGTGGAATCTCACCCACACACATGTATACAGACAGGCTCGGCGCGTGTTTTTCTTGTGTGCGATGAACGTTTAAAGCCTTTCCAAAAATTTGGTTTGAATAAATTTGGGGGGAAAAAAAACATTATTCGGCGGCGACGCCTGTGTACATGGAGCACGTAACAAGTATTTTAATACTGTTGTTACGACCCTGTATTTTAATTACTTGTGTGTAAAATTTGAATTATTTTGTTTTATTCATACATCAGTTTTTTGTAATAATGATTATTATTCACAGGAACTGATATTTTTGTAAAAGTTTATTTAGAACGTAAATGTTTCTTGATTTTCGTAACAGTTTAGATATTAACAAAAGACGTAAATGTTGTTTTTATATTGGGTAGTACGCATTTGTTAGATGACGAAAAACCACGCTTAATCCGTGCGAGTGCAGCACGTAATAAAAACTCAATAATAGTTTAAATAGACTCAAGTTCCTGTGAAAAGTAGCAGTCATATAATATATCTTAGCTGTGTAGCAGATAGAATATCTCTCAGCTGTGTCGGAAGCAGTCAAACATCTCTCAGCTGTATCGTAGTAAATTACTGTTACGCGACAAGGGCTCGTACTCACTAACAAAGAAAAGAGTGAAAGCCAACAAGTTTTGTATATTTTAACAAAACAATTTATTTCCCTAGACAACAATATAAAAATTGGTAAAAAGGACTTAACAGTTGATGAATATAATCCAAATATGATTCTGAGAATAAAAACACAAGTCCGATCACTAAAGAGTCCCGACGACGTACAAATATGGAAGGCGATGACGCCAGATGTAGTCTAATGTATGAATAACAATAATTCCTGTTTCCGAATTATTCCAGAATTAATTTCCATGAATATCGATCGTTCAGAATTTGTTTTATAAAAAAGTCAACTTGTTGAGTGTCCAGGAGAATAAATTATTGAATCCAAAAATTAGACGAGGAATAAAATATTCTGGCAACAAACTTAAAATTAATACACCTTGTTCCTTCGTGGTTTTGAATGACTCTGAACCAAAACAATATTAAGACTATGTATTTAAATTCAAAGCATCACTTCAAATCTCGCGAGATTGGTCGTGTGGTCTCTTAGTACGTTAGTTTTGTCACATCGTCCAATACAGATCCACTTAAAAACCAATCATAAAAAAGTTTGTTTACAGTCATCACGTGAAGAAAGTATGTCCGTGATGCTGACCAATCATTTTAACTTCCTTTTGATTTTGTTACGAACCTAAGACGAACTCAATGTCAATTCTCACGTATTACTATTTCGTCTGAAATGAACAACTTTGTGATAAAAATATTTCACTAAAAAAATAAAAACTCGAATCCGAGAAAAAAATATTCATTGCAATTAAATACGATGAAACATAAATGAAATAAAAAGAACTTTAAACCTTACACACAAGCAATTTGATCACATCTACGTAAAATTATAATATTATGTCTTGAGAAGAAGGAATGATATTTCTTGTGATGGATTGGAGTATTATTATATACTTTGTATAAGAATGTTATATTTTCTCTATGCCGGAATGAGTTAAATCTTCATTACATCTATAAAGCTAGAGACGTACATTGTTATAGATGTGTCTTGACAGCTAAAGTTTTCATCCTCCATCTGATTAATATTCATGCCCTGGAGAACTATACAAGTGATTTAGGACAAAAACATTCATTCCAAATTGGAACAGTACAAATTGTGTTTCAGTAAGAAATTATGAACATTTGTGTAAAGACTTCATCTGACGTCATCCATCTTGCAAACAATGTGACTTTCAAACAAGACTCGTTTAGAACTTTTAATTAATAGGAGTAGTATTTAATCACAATTATATGACAAATGTTTGGGATGTTTATTCACAAATCATTAAGTCCTGTTTAAATATTCATTTTTTCAACGGGTTTTCTAGGTAAATTAAATTATTTTTGTTAAATCTTACAAAGCTTGTTGTCTCCACTATTTTTTCTCTTACTTTGAATAAGCCGATATGTAACAATATATATATATATATATATATATATATATATATATATATATATAAATAAAAATATATTCTTACTTTGAATAAGCCGATATGTAAATATATATATATATATATATATATATATATATATATATATATATATATATATATATATATATATATATATAAAAATATATTCTTAGTGTGAATAAGCCGATATGTAAATATATATATATATATATATATATATATATATATATATATATATATATATATATATATATAGTTACATAATATTGATCACAAAAAGCCTTTCAGTGAAAGTTAGTGAAAACACTATGTGACAACCACTGTTCATTCTGGTGGAACAGCTAGAACAATTTTTATAACCTACCAGACCAACAAAATAAAAAAAATAGAAAGTCTTCTAGTGAAAATTCCATATAGATACCACCATACTATCCAATCAGCATCACCATTAGGAAGATTTTCAAGCCAGCTGCAACATGGATGTCAAAGCAGAAACATTTTCATTTAGGATCAACTAGATATCATAAGTATTTTGGTGAAAATTACGTCAATATGACTTTCTGTTCCAGAGTAGCTATAACCATTTTCATCACATTTGACCTCAGGCTGACAGTATTTTCATTCAGGGGCCAACTAAACCCTCTAAAAAGCCTTTTTTTTCAAGTGAAAACCCTGTACTGATATCAACATTCAAGAGCAATATCAATAACAAGATTTTCGGGATGGATGCTGGTGTGGTCATATTGGATGTCTTAACATCATCATCTTCATTTAGACCCTTGGATGGATCTGTGCATAATGTTACTTGATAATCGTCAAAGTAGTTTTGAAGTAGTGATACAAACTTATGCTAACGGACAGCATATAAAGGAAGACTCATAAGATATCCTGTCATCTTGTAAGTTCTTCTGGTGTACAACTAGTAGAAACAAAAATGAAGTGAAATAAGCGCTAAGAACTTGAGGCTAAGGGACATTCAATTATTAATGAAAACAAAGAATGTCAGCTAAAGTGAAATTTACAGCAGTCAGGAAAAACACTGCAAGATTAAGTTCAGTTGTATATTAACATGGAGTCATTCCTGATGTCATGCCGATTATGACATCATAAATTAATGTTGATAATGTCAATACTTTTCCAAGGGATGCAACTTATCTGTTCACATCTAAGTACGTATGGACCAATTCCAAAGAGTCTTCTCAAGTGCTTCAATACTATATATGATGAACATATCAATTTAGCTGTGTTCAGCATTTATTGGGGGGGGGGCCCAATGTTGCCTGCAAAATGAATGTTTTGAATTGTAGTCTCCATTTTTTGTGGAATATTCCATAGAAACTCTATGTCTACCATCAGTCATGACAGGAGATTACAATATTAAGTGGTGGTTACCCCAGTACAAACAAGTCTTTGGTACAAAAAGAAAATAGGTCCTTGATCCCTTTCCTGAGGTGGCTCAGAATTATACAAGGAATGTTATGTTCAAGCTGAATGAAGCTGATGTGTGCAAAGATGGAGATATTGGCAGGAATATGAAAACTTGCGACTAGAAATAATGGTCAAATTCTTTGGGTTATTTAAAGTTGTATTAGCTCTACTGGTCACAGAACTTTGTTGTTGTTGTTGTTGCTGTTGTTGTACGGTTTAATGCACAAGATAAGACTATACATGGCAGCCAATATAAATGGTTGAGGAGGAAACCCCGGAACGAACCACTGAACCTAATGGCATGCCTTCTTAAACACCCATAATGGTCGAACCTGAGGAAATTGTTATTATAAACACCTCAAAATTTTTCTTGGTCAGTCAAGTTCAGTGCCTTTGAGGGAATTTTGCTTAAGCACCAGCTGCCATATTTGATTGCAGATCATTTGCATAAATTTTAAAGCCCCATGTCAGAAGCTTTCCACCAAATTTGTTCAAATTATGTTTTAAAAAGATTTTCTTTTTATATAATGGAAACCATATCTGATGGAAAATTGGCTTCTTCTGTATATATATCTGAAATCCATCTGTTAAACTGGATCAACTTTTGTCAAGTGATTTTACAAGTTGTGTTAATGGTTTTTCTATAAAAAAAATTCGCATAATGGCAGCTATACCTGATTGCATGCAGACTGGTATCATGTTGTATGAAGTCAAAAGGTCTTCATTCCAGGATAATGTCTGCAAAGTTTTGTTAAAATCGCCTTAATGTTATTTGGTTATTGAAAATAGCAATTGCTGACAAATGCCCAGTGTAAAAATAGACACCAGGCCACACTGTAAGCTCACACGGATTAGCAAGTGATCAAAATTGTGACAATATTGCTCTCATTCTGCTGATGAATGCTATAAAAGCAACAGGGTAGTTTTCCATAAATTGGTGGACTGAAGAGGGGAATAAAAATACAAATATATAGTATAGGTCTTTATTTCAGTCACTTGCTTGTGAAATGAAAAAGCCCCGAAGACCATCAAGAGCAACATACAAAAGAATGAAAGAAAAAAGATACTTCAGTAGAAAATATTAAGGGTTTATTTTGTTTGTTCTTAATTGCTAAATACTCTTTGCAACAAGCCATTATCTCCTTATTGTATCCAACTTCAGCTCTTCAAATTTCATATTTTCATGTTAGAATATCATGTTCTGTAAACAAACCTTTCTAACAACAATGTGCTTCAAGTCCGTAACAGAGTGTATGTAAACTGACAACAACCAAATGGAATCTTACAAAAATTTCAGAAAATGAAATTCCTTGTTGAAGAGAATGTCATTCAAATTTAACAAATTATACAAATGAGACCAATGCAGTAAGAAAATCCTATCTTTGTTTCATATTGATGCACATTTTCCATCAATATACTTTTCTCAGCTGAATAGCCGATACTACATATAACCATTGGGATATCTCAATTTATCACATGATTACCATCTTAAAAATATAATAGTAACACATTAGGACATAACTGAAAGTTGGCCATCTTATAAGGAAAAGGTATATTGTTACAGTCATGCAAAATGCAGATCAATGGAATCTTAAATATGTGCCAATTTAAACTGAAATTTAAAAACTTTATTCAATACCTGTCATCGTTTGCTTGCAGAAACTTTCAAAAAGAGAAATTATTTTGCTAATTTCATAAATTGGAAATGATTCACATTTTAAGGTCCTCCACATAATTATCTTTAAACACATTTCTGTAAAATAACAAGCACTGCAATGATAAATGTTGGGTACACTTTTGAACAGTTTACATCACAACATCACAGTTTCTATCACTTTTGCCTATATAAATGTCAATGATTTTATTCTGGCGAGATCTTCCATCCCGTAATAAAGCTTTAATGTCTGGACGGAGATACCCGCAAATAATCAATGAATAAAAAGGAACAATGTACCAAACAGAATATCTAAATGAAGACATGAAAACATCGTGAAAAAAAAAACAACATATTTCTGATAATAGGGCTGGAGGAAAAATCATGGTTTCTTGATGTAGAGCTGAACATTTTTTTTCTCCTCTTTAATTATGTACCAAACACATGCTAAATACATCTTTAGGTGTACAACATAAAGCAAGCATACAAACTTGGAACATGTTGTATCTGTACCCCAACCCCCCAAATGCAGATTTTATCCAAAAAAGATTGTCCACAACAATGATAATGATGTACAACTTGTTGATCAAGAATATATTCTACTGCTCTGCACAAGTGAAAAGCGTGGACTGGTGCATATAGTACATCTAGTGTCAGAATTTTAACATCAGCATGCCAATGTACATCTAGTGCCAGAATGTAACATCAGCATGCCAATGTAGTACATTTAGTGCCAGAATTTTAACATCAGCATGCCAATGTTGTACATCTAGTGCCAGAATGAAACATTGGCATGATAATGAAGTACATCTAGTACCAGAATGTAACATCAGCATGCCAATGTTGTACATCTAGTGCCAGAATGAAACATCGGCAGGACAATGTAGTACATCTAGTACCAGAATGTAACATCAGCATGCCAATTTTGTACATCTAGTGTCAATGTAGTACATCTAGTGCCAGAATGTAACATCAGCATGCCAATGTAGTACATCTAGTGCCAGAATGTAACATCAGCATGCCAATGTAGTACATCAAGTCCCAGAATGTAACATCAGCATGCCAATGTTGTACATCTAGTGCCAGAATGAAACATCAGCATGCCAATGTAGTATATCAAGTCCCAGAATGTAACATCGGCATGCCAATGTAGTACATCTAGTGCCAGAATGAAACATCAGCTTGCCAATGTAGTACATCTAGAACCAGAATATAACATCAGCATGCCAATGTTGTACATCTAGTGCCAGAATGTAACATCAGCATGCCAATGTAGTACATCAAGTCCCAGAATGTAACATCAGCATGCCAATGTAGTACATCTAGTACCAGAATGTACCATCGGCATGCCAATGAACTAAACTGCACCATACACAGCAGAAATGTTCATGCACTTTGTGTATCCTGTACATAAAGAACCAACTATCAACAAGTTTTCAATTGTGACAAACATGGAAATGACCTAGGAACTAAATAATGCAAAAATACAAAAGCTTCCAATGGAGTTATTCTCTAAAGCTGGGACTTTCAACATTTTCTCTTCAAATAATTCAAATGTCTCCCGTTTTCTTTTCCAAACCAATTGAAGGAGAAAATCCGGCCTTCAGATTTCTTATACTAATAATTATCAAAATTCCACATTTTTGTATTTACTAAGCTTTTGTCTAACATATTATTAAGATGGATATTAATTGTAACCAATATACATACTAATTCTACATTTTTAAAACTGCTGAATTCATTTTCTTCGCACATAACAATCCATACAATATCCATTTTTGTCAAAATCTTGAAAATGTTGACTGCTAATAAATAAAGATACATAATACACAAATAATATTAATGTCGTTTCTGATTTTAAATGATTTAGTTATATATGAGTAGGTATATTATCTAATTACTGCAGTCAACAAATTAATCATAGAACGTGTTATCTGACATGGTTAACTTGTCAAATACACATCACATTGCACATATTCTTGATGACTGCAGGCACCAAGAATTAGATGAAATTTGTGGATTATTGCTGTTTGTCAGAAGTGTTATAAAACCAAACATCCAACTGAATATGTGAGATCAATTATTAACAAGTGTCATAATCACAGGTTCTATAACATATGACAATCTGGTAGACTTTAATAAATGTGACATCACAAATAGATTGTCCTTGAAGAAAAAAAGGCAAAATTTGCACATAGAAAAAATTAAAATATTTAAGAGCTTATTTCCTAAACAGGACAACTGTGCTGCAATTACGCAGACTCTACTTGCTGAGTACCCTTTATACTTCGGCCTCAATCTTTCCTTGAAGGAGTTTTAAAAGAACTTGGAATGTTAACAATTCTTTGAAAATACTATAAACACTTCTGCTAGGAATGAATGAAGTAGCAAAACATAATCTAGAAATGTAAAGGCCGGCAACTAGCTTTAAAAAGTGGTAATTTTTAGCAAAATGGATACCAATTAAATTAAAAAAGGTGAATATAATTTTAGAAGCAAATAGACATCTCTAATATATCCTTGCTTGAAGGAGTAAACTCATCATTTCATATCATTTGACAATATTTACTGATTCAATGTACTTTAGAAAGCAACATGTCAATATTGTATACTCATTTCATACAACACAATTAGAGAATGGCAGAAAAATGTACTTCACCGAACTCTAAAAGACTGAAGAAACTGGAATCCCACAATGGGATTGATGCTCAACTGGCTGAAAGGAATTTCCAGGAATCAAGGATAAGACTGTTTCTTCTTCTGAACTACCATTGTTGAAAGACAAGATTTTTAGATGGCCACCATAACAGTTACATTAGATTTACGATCAACACCATTTTCGTTGATGACCAACTAGGTATAATAAGATATTTTTTCAGTAAAAACTGCATGTTTATATGAAAATGTATATAGCAGAAATGGCAACATGGCCTGGATATCAGATCAATACTATTTATATTTAGACACCACAGGTCTTCTGGTGAAAAATCCATTTCAATACGACTTTCCATTTGCATGTAGCAATAACAAGATTTTCATGATGGCTGCTAGAATCATCTAAATGTTATAACAAATCTTTCAGTGAAAATTCCATGTCAATATGACTTTCATTTAGAAGCAGTAGCTAAACAAAACTGTCAAGATGTCTACCATAGCAGCCATAGTGAAGGTCAGAATGGCACAATTTTCATTTAGCATAGACAGACATAAAAATCTTTAGTGAACAGTCATCTACTATTAAGAGTAGCAACAAGATTTTCATGATGTCCACAGTTGGCAGCCATACTGAATGTCAGACCAGGTCCAAGTTTTTTTTAGGACCAACTAGGTTTGTGTGTATGTGTGTTTAAAGTTTCATGACAATCCTGCAATTAATTATGGGGTGGTAATAACAAATCTTGTGCCAACAGGCAAATGTAGTACAGATATGTATGGATAATAGACAGCAGGCCGTTGCATTTGCTCTTATGTTCTATAACCAGTAAAGCTAAAAATTAAAGTATACAAAAGACAGTAGTTTAAAAAAGTTCTGGTTCATCCATGACTTCATGCAATGCAAATTCAAGCATAAGCAAAGTTAACAAAATAGTGACTTGAAAAAAATGTCAAAACGTGTAGTATTATGAAACATCTGCTGAGGCAGATTCTCTACATTTTATTTCTCATACAGAAATTAAAATGCCACTTCAATAATGTAAATTTATGGCTGCCATAAGTTTTAAGTTTTAATTTTGTATTACTAAAGAAAACAATTAGCATCTCGTGTCAGATGACAGGCAAAGTCTCACTTTCAAATTCATAATGAAGAAATTATGTGACAAGTCAGCTGTAAGGTAAGGTAAAATGCAAACAATGATTTTTCAATAATAAAATTGACTGTACATGATAAACAGCCCACGCCCAAAAATTAAATCATAACTGAAAACTTCTTTTTAAAAAAGACAATTCTGATCAATACTGACAAGAAACAAAGCAAAAGAAAATTCTGTGGAAACATTTCCTTACAAACTAGTTACATTCTTAACAAGTACTAATTAAAACACACACACACGCACACACACACACATATATATAAGAATTGTCAAATAAAGTTTGTATTGAACAAAAATAAAAAATGTCTATAACACAGAAGCGTATCTGTAATTAGTACAACTGTCACTGCTTGCAACTGTTCTGTGTAAACAAGTTAAATGCATAATGTAACTGGACAGAAAAGGTTATACTTTTATAATGTGTTAATGTTTTCTTCTTTTACCTTCTCACAAAAATTGCTCCAATATACAAAAGTACAAAAACTTGAAATGAACACAATAAAGTTACATACTGAGAAATTGACACACACTACTGGAGCTGCAAATGATTAAACAGGGATTGTTATGAATGATCTTATACATGTCCAAAAATAAGGAAACTCAAGGTTTTTCTTTTTTAAAAAAAAGCCCACATCATCTCCCCACTGACAAATCTTGCTTCAAATGCACACCTGAGCTGGGAAGGTAAGAATTTCTTACATCAATAATGTACATCAAATGCTGGTTTAAATCAAAAGTTGCTGTTAGAAAAATTCCTGCTGCTTCAACAAAACAAAAGATTTTTCACTGATTATTCAAAGCATGCAAAAAAAGTTAACATCCACTGCAGTTATTAGCATCCATCACACGTTTAGGCCAGATTCATCATGCGGTCAGTGGAGAGGTGCGAGTCTGTTACTCTTGGACCATAGGGGCTGACTGCTGGTTGAAATTGGGTTTGCCAAATCCACCGCCTCTGCTGGCGTCAGGACCACCACGACTCCCACCCCTGGGCCCTCCTCGCCCCACTGCACGCATGCCTGCAAATGAAAGCCAAAAAAGCAACATAAATAAACAGAACATGCCACACAAGAAAACAGTGCACCAAAAAAATGCAGAATTCTGAGTTCTGTGTAACTTACAGGCAAATAAATCTAAAAAGTTACAAAATGACAAATTTGGATAACAAGGTGTTTACCCAGAAATGCAAATCCCGAAAAAAAGAAAATTATTTGGAATAACTGACAATATACAGACCACAAAAGAGGAAATACCAGTTATTTATGCCTGAAAATTATATCAAAGTGACCTACTTCTGGCATAGTCATTATTCTATTTCAAATCCATCTACAAACTATGTAATCTATGGTAGATATCGAAAGTGTGACAAACTATACAAATTATTCAAGCCTGAAAATCAAGTAATATTAAACCAGGTTTGGTATGGTTGAGTTACCCTCCCTAATATGCCACAACATACCAAGGTTTTTCATTGATGGCGAAATTATTATGTCGCAGTGATCCACTTTTTAATGGAAAGATTACTTGCCTTGGTATGCATCCATATTGCAATTTTCACAAGTGATGGTAAAGTATGACACTGACAATATAACAAACTGATCACAAAGATATGAAGTCGCCCATGACTTCTATAACACTTAGTTACCAATTTTCATGAGTATAGGTAACATAGGGTGTAACATACAAATTACTTAAAATTCAAAAGTCCATCAAATACGAAAAATTAGTTACAACAACAGTTTGAAATGATCAAATATATCTGCATAAAAGCTTCATGAATGGGCAAAAAATAGTCAAAGATATTAGGGTCACCTGAGCATCCAAATTAGGCCAAAATAAACTAGTTCCGGTACTTTCAAGATCCACATACATAAAATCAAGTGAAATAGGTCCAATTTTACTGGTGTAAAGAACAAACAGCTAAAGTACGTAATCACAAGAGTAAAGTTTACAAAGTGACAATTTTTGAATGGCTGAGTTACTTTCAACTAATAGTCTCTCAGTACGTAAAAAAATCCAAGCAGTTTGATGCCAAGAACCCTCTAATTTAAGATTAGGTCTCTTATGTATTCCAAGTGAGATGCCCATCTGGCTTGTTGAAAAAAAATTAAAAAAATTATTGAGAAAATTATTCCACTGATGAAATCCAGAAATTTATTTCCAAGATGGATCATGCTGAAAGGCTAGTAAACTATTATTATTTATCCCGATGTATGAAGATCATCTACTTCTACTGAAAGCTACCAACTTTGCATTCAAAGGATGTGATTCATGAATGGCGAACAGACTGGGTTACAACAACTAGTGCTCACATGGCTTAAACATACATGTGATTCGAAAATACCATTCTGGTTATTTATGCTACAGAAATCAGTCCAATCCAGGAAACAGAAATCAGTCCAATCTAGGAAATCACAACTGTTCCAGCCATTGTTGCAACTGGTGCAATTATGCATGGTTCTGTAATGCAACTGAGATTAGCATATATACACAAGCTGCTTAACTGATAAATTTTTTGTTTTAATCTGGAAAGATTAGGCCAGCTGTTTTTAGAAGTAGAATAAGGGAAAAAAAAAGGATCAAAAATGGTTGTGATGGCTTCTGAGTCATTATTCATTAAAAATCAACATTTCTTTGGTGTTGTTGAGATAAAAAGGGAAACAAAAAATATTTCGGTAAAACCACCTAAGTATTTTTTTATGGTCTTGGTCAACTGCTATCGTGTTGTTCAAGTTCAAGTTTAATGAAAAATAATTTGGCTTCCACTTGCTTACACTAGTTAACCTTATTAAGCAGCGTAAACAGAAACCTAGACACGCTTTAAATGCTAATGAACACAAATCCTGTCAATTCACTAGAAGGACATTAACAGCCATTACAAGACCCAAGTCAATTTAATACAACTTTGTTTTTATCTTTTCATGTCTGAAGCATTTTGTGACAAATAACATTAAAAATGGGGCGATTTGGACATATAGGAATTGGAATCTGGGCTTGTAAATCTTTTTTCAGTCACCAGCCCTTGGCCTGTTCTAACAATTTTTCTTTGAGGACTGGGTATCTAAATATTAGTTTTTGCAAGAGTCCGTGAAATGGAGGCTATGATACTGAAAGTGCAATGAACAAACAGCTTAAAATTCAAAAGTCACTCATACATGCAAATTAGGTCACAATGATCTGGTTTTGGTATGGCTGAGTTACTTTTGTCTTGACGTCTCTACACACAGATTTTTATGAGTAGGTGAAACAAATTCCAAGATAATGAAGGTGTGTTAGCAGATGGAAAAAAAATACAAGTCACTCAAGCATGCAAATGAGACCAGTGACCAAGTTTTGGTATAAATGATGTACTCTGATGCATCCACATACCAAGTTTCATAAATGCAGGTGAAACATGGTATTAGAATTTGAGTGGTGACAAAATATTGAGAGGTAATGTACAAACAAATGAACATAAATACAGATGGGCAAAATGCCATATACCCTACCAACTTTGTTGGTTAGGAGATAACAAGGGTTCCACAGAAACTAGTCCTCACCTGCAAACCTTGCTATGACAAATCCCCACTGTACAATTTAAAATATTTTATCACACAGTTTAATAATTTAATCCAAACATTTTTTCACCCCTGCTGTTGTAAAGAAAAAGAAATCATTATCCTACCATCTGCTATTACAAGCCAGACTAAAAAAGAAAAAAAAAAGTAGACTGCTGTCATCTCTTGAAATACAACCGAAATCAACTGGGTACATAAATATAAAGCCTTAACAGACAAATTGGAGACGCATGCCCATGTAAACTTGGTTTAAACACAAAGCCAGATTGGTTACTTCTGGAGTTTCTTAATGGATGGTGCACACATACATGCAGATTTTTGAACAAGCTCTTGACAAACAAGTTTTATATGAGAAGCAATGGCATAACACTAGTCTGTTCAAAGATAATTATATACTGACATGTACTTTTCTTTTTAAATTAATTTTGTACTCCATTTACGTCAAATTCCAAACAGCTATACCTTGATCTTCCCTAGTAAAAGAATTACAGGTAAGTTACCAGATTTCCTTTAAGTAATAAAGAATGGCATGAAAATGCATCTAGGTTCATAACACAACTTATAACGTTAACTTCCATGAAATGTATTCACAGTGTATGAATATCTTGGCAAAGTGCATGAGAACTGACCTAAAAATGCCAAGATTAATCACACAGATGTCTTTGGTAAAACTGTATGCCCATTACTAAATTCATGTGCAAAAACAACTGAAATTGTAGCTTTTGACAACAGCGGATTTCTCCATAGAACTGATGGAAATATTTTTAACATTTTTGTTTTCAAAGGTCAGATGAAAAATATTTTTGTTTTGATGTGTGTGAATATTTCTTTTTATTACACATTGAACTATAAAATCATTAAAACAAATGTACTTAATATTTATAAAATGATGCAAAGTATTAGGAATTACTTTTGTACATGCACTGTCAAAGACTATTCAGTAACACATTGTCTGTATAAAGACATGAACCAAGATAGTGCTATGTTAAATCATTTATGTGAAGACAAAAACCAAGATAGTGCCAAGTTTTCTTTATAGTATCCCAAATATGGCATCAAATACATGTTTGTCATCATATACGTGCAGATTGGACACACACCTCCACCATTGCCATGCGAATTTCCTCCACGATTATTCCCTGCCCCTCCTCCACGCTTCTGGTAATTGTTGTTGTTGTTGTTGTTGTAGCCACTGTTGTTGTAGCCCTGGTAGCCATCGGGATGATAATCACTTCTTTGGAATCCAAATCCACCTATAACACATAGAAAGGAAATGAAAAGTTTGGCCAGCTATGATTACAGTGTGACATTGATTAAAATCAACCACTTTCATGTTCAACTCACATTCCCTTTTCTGTTCATTTTACTTTAAATTATGATCCCAACCGGGTTTATTTCCCTTGTCAGAGGATAGACTTGCACAAGAACACAAACTGGATGGTTTATGAAAAAATTAATCTCAAAAGTTTCAACTACAAAATTTTTTTTATAAATGTGACAAAACTTTGTTGCTGTTGAACTAACATGCAACAAATACCATTACTGTTATTGTAATTATTATTATCATTATGTTCTTCTTGATGTTGTTGCTGTTATTTTTTCCATTTTTTGCTCAAATTTAATTTTAAAGGTATATTCCTAAAATTTTCAGAGCTACATTATATTGTATATAAATATTTCATGAAAACAATTCTTAAAGAATGCTGCATGTAGTGCAATTTGCTAAAATGAATATGGAGACAGCTGATTCAGATGCTTGAATTGACTGTCTTGTTAGTAAAACTTAGAAAGTGTCAACCTACAGTGACTCTGGCAGCCAGAGTAGATATAATCATCTCAGCAAAAATGTCATTTAAGACCAACTACACACCATAAGAATTCTTCCAGTGAAAACCTCATGCAAACACCATAATTTTCTGTTGAAAAGAAAATGCAACAAGATTTTCAATAGGGTTGCTGGGGGCCTTATTGGATGTTAAATCATAACCATTTTCAATTAGCAGTGAAAACTGATATTGATATGACTGTTATTTAGGTGAAGCAGCCATAACAAGATGGCTACTGTGTCCAGAATGCACCATTTTCATATTAGACCAAATCTGATGTCTCCTGGTCAAAATTCTATCCCTATGCTGTGTTGTTGTTGTGAGGTTTAATGCCATTTTTCAGCACACAATAGGCTATACATGGCGGCCAGTATTAATGGTGGAGTTAGAAACCGGGAAATTACCAGAAAGAACCACCGACTCATGATAAGCTAGTGGCAAGCTTTCTCACATATCCACATTCGCCAAATCGACTCGAACCCACGCAGACAGAGGTGAGATGGCAGTGATCCATAACGATAGCTCTTTAGACCATTCGGGTCCCCCCTATGCAGATGCAACTTTCCATTCTGGAGTAGTGATATGATTTTCAAGATCTGTTGCTATATTGGATTTCAAATTGCAACCAATTTCATGTAGGACCAATGAAACATCATGAAAAGTCTTCTAGTAAAACCCTCTTGTTGATATTACCATCCATTCAAGAAGGATAGATGTAAAACTAATGTTAAAAATGGTACTTATGGTGGCCATATTGGATGCCCAAACAGAACCATTTACATTAAAGACTAAACAGACATCATTCTTAGTCTTTAGTGAATATTCCATGACAACATAACTTTTTCTTAAGAAGCAATAAAAAAATTTCAACATATCATTGTGACCATATTGTACATAAGATCAATGCCATTTTCATTTAAGACCAACCAGAATTACAAGATGTGTTTCTGTAAAAATTCTATATAGAACCGTCCATTCAAAGGGAGTAGCAATAAAAAAAAATTCATGATTTCTCTGAGCAGCAACATTTTAATGTAGAATTAACTAGACCTAAGGATAAAATAATGTTAAGAGCCATATACATCATCAAATTAGTTTAGGAGGAAGAGCAATTAAGAACTAAAAATTATCCTCAAAATTTTGTTAAATAACATTCATAATTTGCATTTAATTATGCAATTAACCCTTTCATCACTAAGTAACTTTGTAGGCATAGAGTCCTCAACACTAATTAACTTTGGAGTTGTAAAGCAAAATGACTTGTGGACTTTGAAACAACATAACTTTGCCAATGTTAAAGATATCTGGCTGGATTAGGTGTCAAAATCAAGGTTAAAAATCAAATTTTATGACTAATTCAATAAAATGTGCATATCTATTACAACTGTTAAAATGCAGGTACAAACAACAGTAACAACAGGTAAAATACAAGTAATTATTTTATTACCTCTTAGAAAACTTAGAAAGTTCTCAAAACGTGTTCAATTGACCCTAGATGTACTAGTGAATAATCACAGTAGCAACATAAGTCTTTCTTTCATGGTGTCTATAATATATAAAATTCTATAAAATGAACCAAAATGATATCCAAAGTGAGATCTGTCCACACACCTATAACGCCTCTGCCACATTTGATCGTTGCATTGAAGTTCGATAAACAGACAATTTTTCCAAAACCTTTATCTGAATAGAATATTTGAAAATAATCTGAAGCTTTCCTGAAGCCATCTAACACTCGGGTGTGCCCAACTCTGTCAGAAAACTGAAACAAATCTCTTTGGTTTTCCAGCTTCGGCTAGACAAAACCATGTGGAGCGTACAATTCCTCTGGTTCAAAACCTTGAAAGTTTTCTTCATCGTCATCACTGTCACCCACAAGTGCATTCCATTGCCTCTCCAGACATCTCTCATTTTCATTCAAATTTACCAGGTCGAAATTATTCAAATCCTCCGATAACAGCCTCTGAAATTTGTTAGAATTCCGCCATTTTGGATACAAATTTCAGCATTCAGAAAACATGTTAAAAGTTCATACTTTGTTCGATATTTCTAGTTGTATACAAGCTAAACTCACGAGATCATCCAAATATAACATCTACATTACAAGAAGGAAGTTGTTAGAGGTACCCCGAAAGTTATTTAGTCGGGTACTATAACGTTAAAGAAGAACACTGCCCTAGACCGAAAACTCGGTCCATAGTGTTTGTGGACTTACTTCCCCTGGACTGATTTTTCGGTCTAGTGATGAAAGTGTTAAAGTCTATTTAGAACTGCACTTGAATGATATACATGTACTCATCATTTTGTGGCACAGCAAGACAAATAGACTATTTAGTACTCAGGCATATTAATTCATATGCCTTGCCTAAAGTCACATTGTGGCACCATGTATTCTCACAAGTCTAATTGCGAACGGCACAGACCAAGATCTGCTGGTGCATTATGTGCTGGCAGATCTAGATCTGTGCAAATTTTTTTAGGAGTAATCAGTAGAACACACAAGACAGACCCTTATCTAAATTTGCGCTTTGCTATGCTATGGCTGATCAGGATCTTTGTTGTTTGCTGTTCAATTTTACTTATAAGCCAGTAAATATAGTAGCTAATCTGGCAAGCCCAATTTTAGGATCTAAACCTGCACCATTTTGATCTCAATCATGGCATGCTACTGCACCTCCTTGTACATGCACTAAATAGAAAAGGATTACTTAACAAATTGTAAATCCTTAACAAGTTGTACAATCAATAAGTCTTCCTATTCAAGACCATTAACTACTGATAAGGTTTTCACAAAAAGTCATCATATTTTTTACTGTTATGAATATATGTTCTAGTTTTAAGACAACTTTCCAAGTCATCACACATCCTTGGCATTTCTTACAATACTCCTTGTTAAAATTGGTGAGATTGTGTTGTTGGTTGTAACCAGTATTCATCCAAGCTGAAGTGTGCCAGTCTCAGCAGATACAAGTGAGATTAAAGACCATAGCATTTTTTAAAGTATGCCACTTAATATGGTTGTGAAGTATACAGATTTAATTATCAGCACCTAGGGTCCTTTCAAGTGTCATCAAAATTGGATTAGAAGTATAGCCCCTAGAGTGGTAACAATTCTGGCCAATCAAATGCAAGATGACATCATTAATATGCATGGATCTTTCTCATATGTGAGCCCAAACAACACCCTAATAATATATTCCAAGTTGGAGCACAGTGGAACAGAAATCTGGCCTGCAGAGTTGTTAATAACTTAGGCTAATCAAATGCTAGACTATGTAATTTATATGCACAAATTTTGATCATTACTTGTCAGATACTGATGATTAATCTGACCAGCAAATGCAGACAAACAGATGCTGGATGCTAGGCCACACCATTAGCTCACCTTGCCTCGAGGCCAGGTTTTCTTTTTCAGAACCAGCTTGAAAAATGAATCAAAATATGTTACATGGAATGTTCACTTGTGACTGTGATAAAGAGTTAGTATTGTACAAATCATGTCAATGACAAGTCCTGCTAAAAACTAAATTAAAACGTTTTAGACATACTGTAGTTGACAATGATGTTGTCACTGATGGAAAAGTAATACATGTCTCGTCAACCACAGGCTAGACATTATTCACAAAATCCAATCTATGGGATAGAAAAATTGACTGGCCGGAGCCCAGAGAACTAACAATTTAGCTATGCAAACCAAATATCAAAGCACAAATGGACTACTAGCTTTTAGCTTTTGCTGACTGTTGTTTTAAACATACTTGTCATGATACAAAATCAATAAAATGGGATCTGCATAAAATATATTGCATGATCTCTAATAATTATGCTGGAATTGGCATATATCTCTTTTACATGGACTCCCTGGCATTTTGGCGGTGCAATCTTAAGTTTGTCCAGTGGCCAAACATATTTCTGAAAATTTTCTACCTCCAATTCTGTTCACAACTCTTCACATAGGTTCCAAAAAGCAGATCCCTGATATAAATATTGCAAAAGTAAAGCAAGAAAATTTTGCACCTTTTACTTGGTTTAAGGATAATGTGTGGATGGACTTGCAAAACAACCTGTGAATACAACTTACTTCCTCCCCTGCCTCCTCTACTACCTCCTCTTGGCCTAGAGAAGCCATTGGTCATTGTGCCTCCACTACCTCCTCCACGTCCACCACCACCCCTCCCACCACGATAATTGCTCCGTCCTCTCTGCGATTGTTGATGGAAACCACCACTGTTAAAACCTGCATCTACAACAGATATATGATTTCATAATGCACAGTTCCCTTGTTTGCAACCCAGTTATAATCACTTTAAAATGTTAGTGCCAAAAAGAATTATTGATGATGGACAAAACTGGCAGTTGTATTAGTGTCATAACTTGTTAGTACTCTATTAACAATCTGAGTTACCAATCAATATTAATGTGGGTTTTCTTCTAGCATATGAACAACTTCACTGTTGATATTTTAAATGTACGTTAGTATATACAGTGTGATATCGTTAGTATATACAGTGTGATATCGAAGTTATCTGTCCTAATAATCTGATGTAGATTTCATACTTTATATCTACCACTTCAAGCACCTTTCATTTTCATACTTATATGCACCACTTCCATGCGCTTTTCTAAAGATACATTTCCAGGTCATTTCCAAGGTTTTTCCAGGATTCATTCCTTAATCTCACATAGCTCTTAACTTTTAGACTAGAATGGATTATTTTACTTGGTGCTTTACATCACAGTAATCCTAATATTGTAGTACTGGGAATATTTATATTTTTGTCGCTGCCATGAACTACTAATTTAAGTCCCTGAAAAATTAACCACATGTGATGATGACTTGCCCATCCCAACATCACCCCATTTATTTTTACTGTTTTTAATGTCACAAAGGCCATTTACTTCCTCTGACTCTAGAATACAAGACCAATAACCTCAAAAATAACAGCTACAACTTGTGACCCTCAAACCATGTTGAGCACCACTCTTTGGAAAGACTTGTATGATATCCACAAGAATTCTAAATATTGACTGCTCTACCACTCTGTGATGTTGGCAAGGCTGTGAAAATTGCCCACCAACTTAAATCTCTGAGAATGAATGTTTCAAAGATGATTTTATCCAGTTTTATTACTGTTCAAGATGAATCTACTGCAAAAAAACTCCACTAAAATCCCTTGACTTCTGATGTTTAAAGAAATGGAAGAGTAGTGCAAACAGGACCTTACACACCAACCATTTGGCAAACAGTATTGCTTTGATGTAAAACTATCTTCTGTTTGTCCTCTACACTAAAAGACCGTACTTTTACTTGCATATTATGCAACTGTCAGTGACCTTGACCCTAAATGCAACAATTTTGTTTTCATGATTTCACATGCATGCTTGCCAAAAATGGCTGCCATATGAAAGCTGCTATGAACTTTCCACTTATGATACAGCATACCTTTTAGAAGTGACTTTCTTGACAATTTCAATCAGAAATCAATAGATGTCACCTGCAAACAATGCACACATATGGTCAAGATAAAATACACACACAGAATAAATTTGCAGAACATTTTGTTCTACATGTGACCTGACCTTAACAATACTGTCCCCAAAATAGATATTATTCTTGTCTCAAAAGTAAGCCATGCATAAGTCATACCATTTATATAGGGCAAAAAGTTTTTTTTATCAGTTGTAGCAAAATGTTTACAGCTGTTGCACTTTCCACTAGTAACAGCTATTTGCTAGCATTTCAAAACTGGAAAAAGCGAAATGCACGCTTGCAATCATCAATTTCAAGCCAGAGTTTAATCAATGTATTATGTATACAGGTTATTCGCATGAAAACAGTTTTCCTTCTTTCAATCCCGTGACCTCAAAAAGAGTCCAAATTACAATTTTTCTTTGCCCTAAATGCAATCTTAAAGTCTAGAAACAGTAAATTAGAAAAACTTTGTTTCTGTGCAGAAACAAAACTGGGAAGATTGACAAATAGGCACATAGCAACATAATAGGACATACATCTCTCCCTCAATATGTCGTGCCCTTATAACATGTGAATGCGCTTATAACGCTGGCTCAGGCGTGGATACCAATTTTTAAACCAAAAGCTACCAAAAATTTATTCCTATTTGTTGAACTTGAAAAAAAATCATGATCAAAATTGGTAACCAAAACAGATATAACAATTGTTTCATCCTTGAAAACTAGATATGACCTGGAAATTTTAAACGTTATGAAATCTCAACTTTAAAAAGAAGACATAACATTTGTTACATTTTCTTTCAAAACGACATTCTTTGTACACCGTAATTAATGATACACAAGGAAATTTTGATAAATAAAATGTCACACCTAGTGGAGGGAGTACTTTGATAAATAAATATCAATTAAATAATTTTTTGTATCAATTGAAATTTGTGTTCTAGTTCTATCTTTTAGTTTCTTTTAAGTGTAATCATCATAAATAAAATGGGTCCTGTTGTAATCAAACATAAAATGTGTCAATCTACCATAACAATTCTGTCCGTGAGCATTTCTCTGAGAACCTAATTAAGTGCCAACTATGTTTTGATATTGGACTATCGGAAATATCTGTTGTATTGTTGCACTAGGCAAAATAAACAGTGGGCCTTCTTTTCTACTTTCATGTTAGTTGCATCTTTTTAATCAAATAAAGGAGGTGGAATGAACAAAAAATATTTAAAAGGCATAGAAATCCTACATGCTTAAGGACCAGCGGTTCCAGTTGGATATTGGGTAACTCATTTCAGTTGATCAATCAAACACTGTTATAAATGTTATTGTGCATGAAATCTAATTAAACAACCTTAAATTAACCAACTCAATTATAACAGTGATTAAAAGTAGCAAGGCAACCAAGCGAAATGAGTACTTTGTTTTTAAAAAAAAAGCTTTGCTTAACCGATACTGACCATTCTGGGGAAAATGAGTTGCAGAGAATTCCTGAATTCACACGTAGAGATATTCTGAAATTCTGAAGGATGATAAGTGTCACTGTTACTTGCAAGGAAATCACGACATTAATATTTTACTAATTTAACAATTCAAAAATTCAGTTTTAACCTAGACTATTGTCTCACGAAATGTGTGTCATTTTTTAATAAAAATCTTGTTTGGTAGTGTTTCAACAGTTTGTCTCGTTCACGGCGTTGGTAACTCCTTATTTTGAGAAAACTGTTAAACTCCATTTCAGGAAGCAGACTAATCAACAAACACAAAAAGATGTGACATGTTCAAGGCGTTGGTAACTCCTTATTTTGAGAAAACTGTTAAACTCCATTTCAGGAAGCAGACTAATCAACAAACACAAAAAGATGTGACATAATACATAAATATTATCACATACAGCATTGGTTGTTGAAGCCAGTTGGTAACGTGGTTATCAATCTTCCAAATATTGGACATTTTGCAAATAAATGTGATTGATACAGAATAGCAACAATTCCATCAGAAAAAGTGCCTTTACTGACAACAATTCTCAATGTGATTATAAAATGAGGATTCTGACAGTAAAGAGACCATTTCCTCCCTCAACCCCACTGTTCTCTGGATGTCTTGTCAAGCGGATTTTTGGGAGGTCCCTCAATAACTCACACCCTCACATATAGTGAGTGCGGTCTTTGCTTTTGGACCACGATGTGCGCGAGTTATCGAGGGAGAGGTGTACCTAACATTTGTATATATAAAAAAAAACGTAACAAGTTACCTTGAAAACCGGTTTGATTCATGTCTGAAGAAATTTGGAGATCTGATTTCTGTGACTCGCTATCTCCAGAGCTGGAGTTCTGGTAGATAAGAGATTGAAATTCGCCTGCATTGGGATTCATTGTGAATGGTTTTTTCTCTCCCTGGGACTGCTGCTGATTTTCCTGCAATACAAACAACAACATCTGTACACCATACAAACATTTGAACACATTACAAACAAAACAACATAGACCAGATATAATGCATACATCATACACTGAACTTAAATCATACATCTAGAAATTTCTTTGCATGCCCCAAACACAAGTTATATAATAAAAGAATCCAAGTCAGACAATAAGCACACAAGATCATCAGAATATTCGTTTTGAATGTGCCATCATTTTGTACCATGCACTCAGACCAACCGAGCATGTTCTTGAATAATGAGAAAATAATGTAAACACATTCCTAATCTCACTATCAACCCAAGTCCAACTGATATGATACATCACATCAAATTTCTATCCTGCACATGGTTATTCTAGAAACATTGGCAAATCTTACATAAAGTTTTCTCATCAAATTTTCTCCCACAATACACATGACAAGCCAAATGAAGAGACCAGTCTAATCATGAATGTAAAATTAGGGGGGGGTCTGCACAGCCAATTTAAAAAGGTGGTATTTTCTGAATACAGGATGTATTTAATGAAAAAATAAATGTAGGGTTTAAGAATGCACATTCTCATGCATTTTTGGGTACTATTTTTTTAACTTGCATGAATCCCACAATCATGCATTGCATAATAGACCCTGCATGTCATGAATTAGCATAAACTGGAGCATCCATAGCAAAAACATTCAAAATGGTGAACAGAGCTGCCATATTTAATTCAATATTGACTACAGCACAACTTAGGACCAAATAAAACTTAAAATGAATAGCAATACAAACATTTTAAAGATGTTGACCAATGCTGCCATAAAGAAGGTCAAATTAGTTGCAGGTGCAATTAGATCCTGCAAGGAACCATGTTCTTCGTGAAATTCAACACAACAGCCCAACATGAAAGTTGCAATAAAAAGCTGCTCACCATGCCAAGTGATCAGCATTAATTCTTCGAAAAAACTGCCGGATTCTGGGATAGCAAATAATTTTAAAATTCATTGTAAAGGAAATGGACCTCTGCACTTAAAACTGAGAAGGAAGTAAAAGGTGGATGATGACTGAATGGATGTAGAGGCATTCCCTCCCATCTGCTGGGGTGTGTAGAGACATTCCCTTCCATCTGCTGGGGTGTGTAGAGACATTCCCTCCCATCTGCTTGGGTGTAAAGACATTCCCTTCCATCTGCTGGGGTGTGTAGCGACATTCCCCCTTATCTGCTTGGGTGAGTAGAGGCATTTCCTCCCATCTGCTTGGATGTATTGAGACATTCCCTTCCATTTGCTGGGGTGTGTAGGTGTTCCCTCCCATCTGATGGGGTGGGGTGGTCTAGTCACCCTATCCATGACTGGTTTCATTACTATTGTAACTCAAAAGAAGGAATTATTATGGTTGATTAATTTATTCAACTAATCACTTAGTCTTGTCAGTGAAAGGTTTATATACCTTTGTTGCCTGAAGACAACCATGGGTGGGAAACCAATTAGATAGATCCAAAATTCTCTCAGAGCCCAATGAGTCTAAACAAGTGTGTTAGCACTCCTGTCAGCTCTTCAACTAGTAGTAGTTTGAAAAAAACAAAAGCACTATTATTGGGAAGATCTCGTATAAATGGGATTCCAGGCATTTTTATCATAAAGTAAAAGTAACCTTTACATTTTGAGATCAGTACCATACAGCAACTTTATACCAATATGGCCACAGAAGGCACCAATTCCAACTTTGACCTACCACACTGGCAAGGATGATGCATTCAAATAGTTTAACAATTCAAATTTTGGTCATTTTTGAAAAAGTTATATGAAATTTCACTTCTAAAAAATTATATTTAGCTATCCAGGCTACTGAATTGTTGTCTTTTAGGCTAATACCACTATATACTCCCCAATTTCTGAATATTCAAATGTTTAACAAGAACTTTTGAAATATCTGGTTACAGACATTAGACATGCAGTAATGTAGTCCCAAAGTTTCAGTTGAAAATGGTGTAAAAGAGAGGACTCAAAAATCACCATTCACAGGTGAGACAAAAATCAAAATAATGTCTTACACAAATTGTTCAACTTCAAAATAAAGTCAGGTTGACCTGAATGACTCCCTACTAGGGAAGACCATCTGTTCTAAATTGGTAGACCCTTCATGTACAGACTAAATGGCGGTATAATGCATTGAACTCATTTGAGAGATCACCTGTTTTGAGACCATTTTGCATTAGTTAAAAGAGTAGTCTCAAGGCAGTTTTTACAGTATTATTTACCAATATCAAACATGTAAATGGTTGACAAAGGTACAGGTCCTTTTTGTAGCCATTTACATTAACTACAGCAAGATGTGTCAGTTCATGCCAAGCTGAATGTTGAGAATATGTTAGAATTTCCAAGATTAGATGCGTCAGGGCGTTTATTCCTTTTTTTTTTTAACTTTTGATCACTTACTTGACCGACACTGACGTGTGTGTGTGTGTGTGTGTGTGAGATTTGAATTTTTAACGTAGCCTTCAAAAACGTTCACTCATATAACCATGTTCTCTGCACTACTAGTTTATAGTGATGTCAGCACATGCAGCATTATGTCCCACCCAGTCATTTTTTTTGTAGTCTTTTGTGCGTGTTCCTATTTACAATATTAACAAAACACGTTTCTTTCCAGTTGCTTTCTTTTATTTAGTGAGCTACACCAGAAATCATGTGATACTTTCATTAGGGGAACTTACTCTTGTTATATGAATTGAAACCATTTATTAATTGTAATTTTATCATTTTATTTAATTGGTGACCAGTGCTCTATGAAATTTGAAGTAAGCAATTTCTTCAACTCCACTGTCACAAATTCCACAACTTTTCCCAAACTTTGCAAGGTTTTGATAAATTCCATAACTTTTCAAGGCCCTTGAAATTTATTTTTTAAATTCCAAAACTTTTCCAGGATTCCATGACCTGCAGGAACCCTGATAATGATTAGGCCAAACGCATAATGGCTGGCATGTATGCTGATTATGGCATTTAGGTAGTAGAACTGACCAGTACACTGAAACTTTACTGTTGGAAGGAATAGTGCACTGTGTAAAATACAGGAATTTGCATTAATCCAAGTCTGATTGTCTGTTACAGGGATCTTGAAATGCAAGTGAACACCCCGAATTGAAAAACTGCAAAAACTTTGTAAATAGGTAAAACTATCAACTATCACTTTAGACTTGTGTACTGACCAGTCAGGTGACATAAACATCATCTTGTGGGGTTCCTTAGGGTATGGAAGGTTCAACAAAATCTAATTATCAAAAAATGATTGGCAAAATTAAATGAACATTTGTGTTTTGGGGTTTCTGGGTGGGTAAGTGGTCTCAGGCACCTGCTTTTGTAAAGTCTTGACTCTCCCAGTTTAAGTAAGCAAGAAAGCTTGCCAGTAACTTCTGGTATGTAAAACTGACATGTATAGCCTACCATGTGCTGAAAATGGCATTAAACCCATAAAACAAAACAAAATCAAAGTGTTTATAAAAGAATAAAAGTCTTCTTTTGTCTGTTAACTTTTTTGAAAGTTACAGCTTGTGAATCAACATTGTAAGGGCTGAGCAAAGTTTTTTTTAACAACTGTCTAGGACAAGTGGTTTCAGAAAATTCACTAGTCCCACCTTTCTCTTCACTACTCCTAACTTACTTTTCACTGGTCACAAAATGGTAATCACTTAATGAGATTTGATAAAATGTTTGTACTTAATCTACAGAAAAAAAACAAACAAAATAAAATACATAATTATTTCTTAAAAGAATTTAATTTTTTAAAAACATTGGCTGTTATTAATTTGGCTTCTTCAGGTTCATTTATATGTTTTAGATGATGGATTTGAAAATATGCCCATGTATATGTCTGCCACCTGCACCAGCACATAGCCAGCAGTTGATAGCTGTGTCTGGGTTAAAGTCCTTGAACTCTGGTCCATTTGCAGAAAAGTTCATCTGAGTTAATTTCCTACCTGGGCCAGTATTGGATATTGTTTGCAGTAATTGCAAAACATTTTTCCTTGAGTCAATATATTCAAGCTAGGGATAATAATCAACAAAATAGAGGCTGAAAATTTCTGTCTCTTAGTAGTGTCATATTTGACATTTTTTGCCATCATCGATTGTTGCTTGTCTCTTTGGAGAAATAGCTACCACACACTCAGTATCTGTCTTACGTTTTAACCTTTTAACCGTCCATTTTCAAACAAATTTACCTTCTCCAAATCGATGCTATTACCTTCCTTACAAAATCCACAGTGTGTCTATCAGCTTGCTTGATAACTACTTTTAAAGTAATCATTACATCATTTTTCTCTTAAATACAAACTGAAACCATTCATTAATTAGTGTACTTGTTTCACTTCAAACAATATTGCAGGTGGAAGTTAATCGTCTGTATAAACTAAAGAATCATTACTGTCACTTAATCAGTTCAAAAAGGAAACCAACACTGATCTCAGTAAATGACACTGACTCGATGGATTAAAATGATAGTGAGTCACTCATTACAATCAAATCAAGAGTTTCCTCTCACCCTTGCCACTCCATTTTTGATATTTGGATATTTATGTTGGGGTGTAGAGAAAGAGTATATTCCCTATCTAAAAGTTGGAATTTGCGGACACAATTTGGTGTTGGCATAGGGTAGTTACTAGTTGGTCTAGCAAACTTTAAGGAACTTTCATCAAGATATATGTGCATGAAATTGATAGGAATATGATTTATTTTCTCAGATATTGCCAGTATAGCATTCATTATAGCTTTAATCCACTGACATTGATGAAATTTGATATAGAACTCCCCATTTTAATTCAGAGTCACATGACTACACAAATCTGGTGACCCACAGGTCAAGGACTTCAGGGTTCAAATTGTTATTAATTAATTGTTAATGCTAGGAGTTCAAATTGTCAGGTTATATCAACAATTAACCATTTCTAATGTTGGGGTGGGGAAAATTAATTGAATGTGTAAATGAAAGTCACATACTATTTACCACTCTGCTAGTTGATCTTTTGTTTGAGGTGTTTTCTTTTGGCTTTCTTTTGTTTAAGGTGTTTTTTTTTTGTTGCTGATTTGCAGATCATTTGGGGCTTAGCCCAATATGCAGTCCAGCAGTAACAGGAGGTAAATGTATACCCAAAGAGTGGCTAGAATCAATTATTCAGTACACCTGGAGGGCATGATTGGCCAAATAAAGGTATATATAATGATTAAAGCAAGAAAATAATGACTAGCCAGACTTTTTTTTTAAAGAAGCACTTGTCTGGGACTAGCAACTTGGAAAATTTTAACTTGACTTCAAAAATTACTAGTCTGGGACATTGAGCTATGGGATTTGCTCAGCCCTGATTGTACAGTTCTTGTATTTGACTGACTGTTTACTAGGACCCATGCATTGAAGTTCATTTGATTGGATTACAAAAAAGGGGTACACATGAAGGGGATATTATTGGATGTTTGTAGTAGGTTAATAAGTACAACTAGTTGGTTAAAATTTCAAATAAATTAAGCTTGTAAAGACGACAAAAACTATTTCAACTGATAATGTAAATGATTTAGTTGGTATTCCCACAAAAACTTAGTTGAAAACATGTCTTTAATTTATTTTTAATTAAGAATCAAATATGAATTTGTCAATACTTAACATTAACCCTCACCAATGAAAAAAATCGTTTCATCAACTTGTTTGTTATTATGTGAATATTTCATTTTAAAAAGATTCAGCTGTCTGATCACATTTCATCAATACTTTACACTAGAGCGTAATACACATAATTAAGATGTATGTCCCAATTTGATAAAACATAGACTAGTAATGTAAAAGAAAGATTATCTTGACCCTTAAATAATGTGATTTATTGCACATGGGTTAGTGGAAAACTAAATAGTACTCACCTTTCTGGCAGAGTTGACATCAGCAATAACTTAATTTCTTTTCAAAAGAGTACATTTAATATTTGAAACCCTTTTATGCAATTTTTATACTAAATATAAAATAAAAATATTGGACGTTTAAATTGTATTGTTTCATTTATTTCTTATGCTCAATTAAATTATGTATTTTAGGTTTAAAACATTTTTCAAAAAAATACAAATGCCTAGCAATACCCAGGTGTCAGATTTTACCCCGTTTTGAGCCTCTATTTTGCAAGACCCAGAATGATCATGTGATACATGTTCAAAATGGATGCTGCTGTTGTTGTTGTTGGGCTTAACGCCATTGTTCAGCACACAATAACATTTATAACAGTGTTTGATTGATCAACTGAAATGAGTTACCCAATATCCAACTGGAACCGCTGGTCCTTAAGCATGTAGGATTTCTATGCCTTTTAAATATTTTTGTTCATTCCACCTCCTTTATTTGATTAAAAAGATGCAACTAACATGGCTATTCATGGCGGCCAGTATTAATGGTGGAGGAAGAAACTGGGAAATCACCAGAAAGAACCACTAACCCATGATAAGCTAATGGCAAGCTTTCTCACATATCCACATTCGATGAATACTAGACTCGAACCCACACAGAGGTGAGATGGCAGTGATCCGTAACAGACAGCGCTTTAGACCACACGGGGCCCCTAAAATGGATGCTGCAAAATAGTAACTGAGGTTATTTGCTGGCGTTAATTCAATTTGGCAGGAAAAACTTAATTTCAAGTCTTATTACTGCATTCCATTTAAAATTCATCCAATAATACCCCAATGCATATAAGCATATAATATAAACACACATACCATACATACTCGCTTAAAAGTTGAGTCAAATTGCAAACAACATAGATCTTGATATGTCACAGCACAATGCATCTACAGATCAGGGTCTACGTTGTTTGGTCTACTAATTACTCCTAACAAACTGCACAAACCCATTTACAGGCAACATGCTAGTGTGGTTTCTGAAGTTGTAAACCTATCCTGCTGTTTAAATTTATGTATGCAAGCATGTGTACACAAGCCATTTCAACACCCACTTTCAATAATGGAGGCTGCTTGAAAACCCACTGTTGAACAACGAAGGAACATATTCATATTGCCAAACAAGTTGCCGTATTAGACTAATTCATAAATCAAGACATTTACATCATTCATACTCAAAAACCTTTAATATGCCTGCAGAACTCCATGAATACATCCCTTATTCCTCCGAAATACACTTCCACAATCATGATTCACATGCACACAATATAAGCCCACCTGTGTTTGATTATGACTTGGTGGCATTGGAATGGAGGGTGGCATTTCAAATTGGGACATTGTTCCATCACTGACACTCTGTCCAAGCATGGAATTTGAGTCCTGCACAGAAAACAGTCTGTCACTTTGCTGTAATGATTGTGAATGATGAGTCTGTCCGAAACTAGAACCAGAATAGTCCTGCTGAACTGAAGTTGCTACTTGTTGCTTTGCTGCTGCCACTACTGCAAGTAAAGATGCAGCTGTTTGATCTGCTGATGGGTTTTCACTGATTAATTGTTGCTGGTCACGATAACCGGTTGTGAAACTGCTCTGTGAATGTGAAATTTTGCTTATATCAGGAGTCTGTGATGAAGTTGAATGTGGGGGCAGGGGGGATGTTGTCCGCATTGGATGGGCTGCCACCACTGCTGGATCCATATGAGGTGCTGAAACATGATTAGACAGAAAGTTCAATACATCGGACAAAATTGAAGCTAAATAAAGTGGACTGCTCGCCTATCAGACACCTATCAACAGCTAAATAAAAAGAGCCACTGGTAAAAAAAATGGGATTAATATTATTCCGACATCCCAAGACTTTCCTTTTTTTGTAAAACAGCAACAATTGATGACATAAATAAATACAAAGAGATTTAAAAGAATGCATTCAATCACATTTGGTGAAACCCTGCTCAGCAGTTTTTAAGAGAAAGTTGTTTTAATGGGAGAGGAAGTTGTTTTAATGGGTTTAACAGTGGCAATACTTAACAGACTGGCATCAAGATGTTTTTCTGCTGGAACATGAACTTGGATTCAACTATGGAGTATCAAGAAACACGAGTACAAATTGCATGAATGTACCCATATGACTGCAAGATTCAACTGATTATGTGTTTTTACATTACTGACAATGGTTTTAAAAACATGCTATGAAAATACATTTGTTGATAGATGCATAAAAATGCTTAGCACAGAGCATTTAAATTTGTTATTTTCCTTCAACTCTGTTATGCCCATCCAAATGATTATCATTTTTATCACTATATCCATTATGGTTTAAGTAGCATAATTTTTCAGTGTAACCAGTCTAACAGAACCATCAGTTCTGAAGTCAAACACTTATCACAACCAGATATGAAAAAATTGCAAAATATTTTTACACTGTGCCATATGGATGCATCTTTCATTATTAAGTAGAACACTGACAAATTTCTTGCACCACTGGAAAAAAATGGAACCTTGACTGAACACTGCCTATCAAAATTTTATAGCTATTGGGCAACACACCTGAAAATTTTATTAAGCATTTCAAACTTTAGGTTACAAGGACCAAATAATTTGGTTACCTCGGATATAGATAACAGAAATCAATGGTGAGGAAAAAAAATGATATAAAATTACAAAATGTGACGGCGTTATGTTTCACTTGACAGTAATGATAAAAGATAATGTATAAATAGTATACCTATATTTCTGAAGAAAAAAATTAACAAGATCCAATGTCTGATTCAGCCTCTTGCTAGCCTGTAAAAGTCACAAATTTAGCTCTCTAAAAAATTTTGTTTCATATTGCCTGACCTTAAAATGATCTTGACCTTCATTTTCTTTTGATGATTGCTTATTAAAATTAAAGTTTCCTGATGCGGCCAACACTTTGCTGTACAAAGAGAATTTTCAGGACCATTTCTTACTTTAAACTGAAAAGTGCTGAAACCATCCAAGATATTCTTCAGTAATAATAAGATTTTCAAATATGATGCAGCGGATATCAGAATGGCACCATTTTCATTCGGAACCAACAAGGCATGTAAGATATTTTCTGGTGGAAATCCCATCTTGATATGGCTTACAATTAATGAGAAGAAACAATAGCAAGATTCTGAAGATGGCCACCATAGCAGCCATACTATGGCTATATGTGCTGGTAGATTGGATGTGATGTTATTATGATTTTTAACGTAGCTTTAATAATTTTTTTCAGTTATATCACTATGATGTCTGCAGTGGGGCAGTTTATAGTGATGTCTATCACTGGGGCATCATGCCACAGACATGCATCATGTAGCTTGATGTCCCACCAGTCAAATTATCCTGACACCAGGCCAGACAATTTTTGTCAGTCTTTGGTATGACTTGACCGTGGATTGAACCCACAACTTCCCGCATCCAAGGCGGGATTTCTAACCACTAGAGCAGTAATGGGAGATTGGCATCTGAGTCTATCTGACATTAGTATAAGTCATTGGTACGACTCAGCTGGGGATCAAACCCATGACCTCCTGCATCCAAGGTGGATGTTCTAACCAATGGACCATCAGAGCGGTCTTTTAAAACATAATATATATTAATATGATTAGTAAATACTTCAAGTACTGGGCTAAACCAGTTCAAATAGATATACAAATCATTTTTTTGATTATTTTTACATTTGACTGACAAGAAACATTATTTCTTTTGCTTCAGATATAATAAAGCCATAGTCATATTGCAGTCATCAATTTAACTGCATAATTTATTAGTGAATTTCCGGCATTTGCCTCCATGTTTGGTTCACCAGCTGTGTGCCATTACTTAAGACTGACTGGTGCGGGTCATGTATTAGTTACTTACTGGCTGAAAAGCCAGACCAGACATATGGATGACAATTTAATATAGGAACATGCAGTCTAATTATCAAAACTGGATCATGCTGTAAAATAAAATGTTATCTGCTAAATGTTTTGTTTAAAGTGTACCTAATAAAGTGCGTACAGGACAAGAAATAAGCAACTATCCAATTGGTCAGTTTAAAAAATGTTAAAATTTTGCTCATGAATTCATTTTGCAATGCTTATTGAAGTCTGTATATTTGATTCCTTTTTGCAATATTCTGCTTGAATGGAATTTTTTCCCACCTGTTGGCAACCATAATGGAAATCTGGAGGCTTGGATTGCTGTGAGATGATAGTCTGGTTATTTGTTTTTAAGGTGCAAGATGAAATGGAACAAATGCTCAACTGCCTAAAAAAAATTTCTAGGAATTCAAAAAGATGGCCATTTTTGTTTCTTTTAAATGTGGAGGATTGAAACCAGCTTTGATATTCTTCGGCAATATTGAGATTTTCACATTAGCAGCATGGTAGACTGATGCTCATTGTTATGGATCACTGCCATCTCACCTCTGTCTGCAGTTTTATCACTAATGCAGGACAAAATTTCTGACATGAAATCACCTTAACAGTATTAAAATACTGTTAAGGTGATTTCATGTTATCAGAAAGTTAGTTGCTTTATTGATAAAACTGCAGACTCCTGTGGTTTAACTTTTATCTTTTTCCAACCCCAAACACCTACATGTGCATCCTTAAACTAATCTCCAGGAGTTTTCACTCATTATTTGCTCTCCAAATGCATGAAGTTATACAAATTTTGAGGAATCTGTTTGCCTGACAGAATCTCTTTTGCAACTAAGAGCAGAAACTAAGCAAGGTGCACCCACACAAAAACAAGGCATACAACAAAACTAAAGCAATGTAGAGTAGACAAATGCTGAATACAAAAAGGGAGGTGAAATGCAAGAAAGACAAAGACAAACTGAAATTATGAGCCATATTGCATATATATATATATACATGCATGTCGTCGAAGGAATTAAGAGAAGTTATTCCATATATTGGTCACGACTAGGGAGTTAGACTGGAATCATATTCTTTTCAATTCTGGCCCTCTAATACTAAATGTAGGAGGAAATAATCTGCTTGGACTGGAGACCCTAGTCCTGGAAAAGTAACACAATAACAGAAGTTGCTTTATTACTCATATTAAATAATAGTTTTCGAGAGTTTGGTTTTTTTTGTTTTTTGACCAAACAAACGAAGAAAAAAAATTGTTTCATTTGGCAGTTAATTTTTATTTTTAAACACAGGTCCAAAAAACAAGAACTTGGCATCCAAGGCACCAATCAGTGTTGCATACTTCCTGACTGACCTTTGTTGACTTGAGGCAGGAAGGTAATGAGTAGAAGCCAACTTCAAAGTAAGAATGCCACTCCTTGACTGGTGCCTGGTTTTCGATTCATGAAAAAGTGAATAAAAGTAACCTTTTTAACAAAAATTACTTCACCGACAACAGGAACAGCCATTGATTGATCACAGCTGTCAGAACATTGTATAATAATTCTGCCTATATAAAAATTTTCTTACACTCAAACATTGTCACTTTCTAAGTTCATGGATAAAGTTATAGTAGAAATTTTCTAGCATAACATGTATTTCTGTGAGCATTAAGTTCAATATAAATAACATGTCATTATACTCTATGTACTTCTTCATGCATGTGTGCTCTAAATACTATGGTGTTTGTAATTGATATTGCATAGGTTTGTTATTTTGGGGATTTAATGCCATTTCTAAAGGCAAGATAGCCTACACATAGCAGTCAGTACAACTGGAGGATGAACCCCAGAAAACTTGAGAACCACCAAATGGCAAGATTTTTCAGACCCACATTGACCAAACCCAAGACAAGACAAGAAGTCATGTGGAGCGAGATGCAATGGGAGTGATTGGTAATGGTGAATGTTGTAGATCACTCACTCAGTTATTCTAATGCCCTCAAATTTCATAGTTCACGTCTATTTTTTGTATCATGTCAATTTACAATGCCACATTATATTCTAGCTCAAATATTTGAAAAAAAAAAGAAATATTAGAATCATTATGTTATATTCATTATACTTCATCATTGATGTACACTACAAATAACATGACCTTCATTTGTGATTGCTAGTGGTCATAGCTAAATTGAAAGTTCATCTTCATTTTCAAAAATTACAACAGCCAAAATGTTTCCAAAATAAATGCAAACTTTACTAATTCTTGGTTGTTGTTGTTGTTGTTGTTGGGCTTAACGCCATTTTTCAGCACACGATAGGCTATTCATGGCGGCCACGTGGAGGAAGAAACCAGGAAATCACCGGAAAGAACCAACGACTCACGAAGCTAGTGGCAAGCTTTCTCACATATCCACATTCGCCGAATCCTAGACTCGAACACACGCAGACAAAGGTGAGATGGACAGCACTTTAGACCACTCGGCAACTTGGGGTCCCCACTACTAATTCTTGGTCAATGACAACGAAAATGATGCTTAAAATTGTTGATTGGCTCTAGTTTTAAAGATATGATATTGGATCAGTATATATGACCCTTGACTTGGGAATGGTGGAGGATTAGTGATTAATTTAAACCAGAAATGACTAAAATACATCTTTGACTGGATCTATGAATAAATCTTTGACTTGGTTTGGACAGTACATGCTTTTTAGGCAAAAAAGTGAATGATGCAATCTGAAGCTGGTATTGCATAATACACTATATAAATTGCATCATGTAATTCCTAGAAGTCATGGATGGTGCAATCAAAATTAAGTTTACATCACTCTTCTGAATAAACTGACCTATATCAGTTCTAGAATTGACACAGTGACATGCTCTCTAATTTGTCAAGGTCTGATGTTGCAAAGGGACAAATTTCTGTTCAGCCAAAGTGGACAATGCATATAACTTTTGCATCACAAAAGCCCAGTATAACCAATATGGTTAAGAAATCCTATTACTTTCACTTTGGCTGCAAAATTGACGATCAGGACAAAAGGTAGGCCCCACACATATGCTGCAACACTTGTGAAACAAATCTGTATCCATTGTTGAACAGAAAAAGGCAATCCATGCCTTTTGCAGTGCAACGATTTGGGGACAGCCAACAGATCATATCAGCAATTCTTACTTCTGCATGATGCCTCCAGATGGGAAACATGTATCAAAGAAGCAAAAGTGGACTGTGCATTATCCAAACAATCCATTAGCTATACAACCAGTACCAGACAGAGGACTGCCGGTTCCTGATGCCTCAAAATCATTCTCACTTGAGGCAGATGAGGTAGAGGATGAAACTTCTAGTCCTGAACCATCAATATTACATGAGCCCTATTTTCTCCCATCCTCCTCTGTACCACACCTCATAACAAAGTGAACTGAAAATGACCCTGTTGGGAATTGAAACTAACCAAGCGTAATGAAGAGCTGTTGGATAGCAGTGGAATAGAATGCAAGGTAATGTAAGGTTTTTCATGTTCCATGAAAGTCAAATGGATCTTGTTCCATTCTTCATGAAAGGTGATCTTGCAGCCTGTAACACTGATGGTGTTATGGCAGCCCTCAACATCATTCATGACCTGGACGAGTTGAGACTGTGCATCGAAGTCTTAAATCTGTTTTGCTGCATAATGACAAATGTTTTGTCATCAATTCCAGCTGGTCATGCAGTCCATATGAAGGAAACAGGTGAAAACATGAAACAACTTTTGAGGTGCATAAACTATGACGAACATCAGTCTGGGAGGAAAAGTGTTCAGCATCCATAACTTGACTCAAGGACGATTTTGTTACCACCCCTGCACATCAAGCTGTGTCTGATGAAGAACTCTGTCAAGATCATGTTTAAAACACAAGCAGCTTTCAAGTACATCAGTGGAAAATTTCCAAGCTTAAGTGAAGCTAAAATAATTAAAGGTTTCTTTGTTGGTCCTCAGTTTTGTGAACTTCTTTGAGATAATGCATTTGACTGCATTGCGTGGCAAGGAAAAGACAGCATCAAAAGTCTTCCAGTTAGTGGCAACAAATTTTCTAAGAAACTACAAGGCAGACATCTAGTGGGAGTTCGTGGAAAACCTCCTCAAGGCATACAAAAGCCTTTGTTGCAACATGTCACTAAAGATACATCTTTTTGCACTCTCATCTAGACCCCTCCCCTAAACTGATGAGCAGTGAGTACACACAGGGCAAGCAATTTCACCAGGACATTGCAACAATGAAGAAACTCTCTCATGGCAAATGGAGCCTGTCAATGCTTGCAGATTATTGCTGAACAGTGACAAAGAGATGTTCCATTTAATAAATACAAGTGCCAAGAAGCACCAGGTAGACACTTTATAAGGACTAAACAATGTATTTACATTTAATAGTTGTTTGCATCTTGTTTCATTATAAATTTCATTTAAATGACCATTTTGCTGTTTTTTAAACTTACATAAACAGGACAGGTGAAAATATTATCATGTAATGCAACCATAAACAGATGAAAAGAACATAGCAAATTTTTCATCATAAATTGTAAACCTATCAACACAATATACATTGATGCAGAATGTAAAAAGTTAAATATTTTGGAAATAGTTAATCAGTTTTGGCAAAATTCAGTACATCATTCATAATCTCTAAAGCACACATCTTCAAAATAACTGTAGGACAGTTGTTTATTGTATTCTGGGATATCTGTACAATCAGATACATTTAATTAATATTTTTTCTAATAAAACTTGTTTCAAATCTTACCTGAAGCATGAATGCAATGTGTTATGGTGATTGCAATTAATTCAGCCAGAAATACCATAATAAACACCAAGGCCCAATACAATCTGCACTGCAGTTCCACTACAAACATCCAACAGTCCCAATGTACACACCAATATACAGCAGACACTTAATCGCTGACTCCCATGACCATGGTATTGAGTGGACAATCCATGATGCATGTATAAATTGCTGTATGGAGTTCTTATAGCAATTCACACTAATTTTATCCACCCTAACATATAAATGGGAACTCAGGTGGCCTAGTGATTCAAGGTATATATCTCACCCCTGCTGATGCAAGTTCAAATCTTAACATGACTAATGTAAATATGAGAGAAAGCTTGCCAGTTGCTTTCAGTGGGTTATTGGTTCTTCCCTGGGTCTTCTCGGGTTCATCCTCAATCAAAAATATATTGGTTGCCATATATAACCAAGCATGTACTGAAAATAGTGTTGAATCAAACAAAACAATCATTATTGAAATCAATTCTTCAAGTCAATGCATATTCGTAAAACATACTTTATTAATCCTTTACTAAAGACTTGTGTCCAATCAGGGATTTTTTTTAATCAATTAAGGTGGGAAATTGGGGGAGGGAGGCCTGGAGATGTGCTCAAGTTTTCGTGTTTCACTTTTATGCATTTATTTAACAGCATCCACATTTAGTTTACAAAAAAATAATAATGCAGCCAAATGAAGGCACACCTTTTTGCACCGTCCTTTTAGAAATTAGAGGTATCAGGAACTACTTAACGCTGGGATGCCAGGTAGAAACTGAAAATGGAATACTTACACTCCATGTCAATGGTGGATTCCTGTAGAAAATTAAAGCTGCCCTGCACAGATGAGACAATCTCCTGTATGGGCCTCTGCCTTTGTCGCTGGGACTGTGGGGGTTGGGCTGCTTGGGGAGGGGCATGATGCTGATATGCTTGTGTGGATGAGAAAAATAAGTCTGCTTCAGCAGCCGTTTTCTTCAGTTCCTGTGACTCCACTTCCTGGGACCTAACTTCTTCAATGAGTTTGTTTGACTGACTCTGTATATGGTGGGGCATGGGGATTTCTGGTTCTACTTCCTGCTGGTAGGAGTCAAGATCATCCTCTGATTTGGGTCCCTGACCTTCAACAAGTACATACTCATTATCCTTGCTGTCTTCCTTGTCATCATTATAGGGAAAGTTGTCAAAATAGCCACACCCACTGATCTGGTCAAGAAGTTCCTTTAACTCCTTGTAGGTTGTGCCAGTCACCTCCTTCTCACGGGCATCCAACAGGTTGACAATATGCTCCGCTGCGGAATTCAGGCTTTCATTATAACCCCTTGGCCCATCTTTTGTTGGATTGATCAACTTGTACAGCTCATCCAGTTGACTTATATTTTCCTCACTTAACACCTAGAAACAGAAAGTTAAAATCTATACACTACAAGATGCTCAACACACATGAGACCTAAAATCTAAATGGAATCAAACTTGGCCAGGTATCAGATCTGCCAAAACTGACTGCTAAAATTCTGGTATATGACTATCCTATGTTCACACCCAAGTCCAACTTTTAGGGTGGGTGCCAGTTTAACCCAATTGGGTTCAAATTTGTTAAGCATGTTTTTGATATGTCAATAAAAGGAGCTTATTCTTTTGTTATAATAAAAGTTTTCAAAACTTTTCACTTAGACACAGATGTTACAGTAGTCTATGTGTGTATGTGCGTGTGTGTGTCTTGAGATTGGGATTTTTAATATATCTTTAACAATTTTTAGTCATACTGCTTTGACGTCTGCAGTGTGGCGGTTATAGTGATGTCTAGCAAAGGGCATAGTGCCACAGACATATAGCATCATGTCCCACCCAGTCACATTATTCTGACACCTGGCTGACCAATCCTAACACTTACCTCCTAATGCTGAGTGCCTAGCATGGCAGCTGTTACAAACATGATTTTAGTCTTCAATTAAAAAAATGCTGAAAATTTTTTAAGGGGAAAGGAACTTGTGAATCATAATATGAAACAAAATAATTATTTGAAAAGCTAACATGTTACATAAACCAAGTACATTAACTATAAAAAAATAATCCCATGCATTCACTCATCTTTTTCTCCACTGGACAGAACCTGTTAATGCATCTGTTCTCTCATGCAAGAAATCTTTCTTATTGTAATTAACCGCACTTTTTCCAGATACATTCTGAGCTTCAATTTTTCTGACTTCAGCTTCTTTTGTACATAATGTTCCAAACTCTTCCAACTGCAATTACCGTAATTCAGATCCTTTTTTGCAGAGGTCACAAAATTTCAGTCAGTCATTTAGTGTTCAGTTTTCTTATAAACGGACCAACCAAATTTCTGTCAACCTTTTGTTCCGGCCATTCCCTTTTATATGTTTCTTTTAAACCTCTCAGGTTTTCGTTCCATGGTCTCTCTCAACAACTAGGGACGCCATGTTTTGCAAGCATATTTCTTTTGCTTTCCATTGCCATCAGTTTCCAATAAACGAAGATTCATTGGATGAATTTTAACTTTTGACTAATCAAAATACTGTTTGCAAGAGTCATGTGCTAACTAATATATGGAATGAATACTTTACAAGGGTCGTTGTGGAATGTGACTGGACGGACAGTTTTTAAAAACCAGATCGGAGATTATAAAACGGACTATATCAAGTGTAATGTGGTGAATTTTGAAGACTTACTGAAACTTAAGGTTGAATCAAATCTTAGTCAAGCTGGAAAGGTCTTGAGAAAATTCACTGATATTTCTCATATTTCATCTCTGATACATAAAAGGGTCTATGTTTAAGCTCTAGTGGAACTGACAGAGTCATTGCATCAGTTGGAATAGAACTATATGTCAAATAATTTATCTTCAAAGGAAAGCTACTTGCAGCCTATTATAGGCTGGTGAAATCTGATGAAAGACATGCTTATTGGGGAGAATTTTAGGAACATTTATATCTGATAGGTCAGTAAAAAGATTAAGGCATACACTTTGGGACACTGGGAATTAAGGGCACCACTTGCTCAAAATTTTTTAGTTTGACTCTTGGCTTGTGAGAAGACAACCGGTCCAACTCCTTTGGAAACTTTAGAATTGTGTTTTCCCTCAAAGAAAGGCCAGATTGCTGTCTTAACCCATCCTTTCCTGAATACACCTCTGGTTGTTGACTATCATTGTATCCGGAATACACTATTAGTCATAGTTTACTGGGTGTGTATGTAGAGTCTCTAGAAACACGTGTTATAAGTCACAGATACTTGTGTACATTCTTCACAGACAACAGGAAATTGTTAAAACACGCATGTGTAAATCTCTTTTTAAAAAATGTGGTTGGAAAAGAAAGAGTAGATTTGAAAATCGATTGATAAAATGGACAACAACTCAGATGTGAACATGGATATTGATAGCTAAGGTAGCGACATTGAAGTCGAGGATTTAGATGATTCTGAAGATAATCTTGACTTAATTGATGGTTTAGATATAAATGAAGTTGATAAAAGAGATGGTTCATGGCTGAATGCACTTTTCGACAGCAATTTGGACAATGAAACTAACTTTGAAGGATTTCAAGACGAATGGGTTCAGGATAATTTTTCTCCTCGGTTGCAGCCACAATTTAAATTGATTTAAGGGGCAACTGATCAAGATTCCAGAAGAAGCCAATGCACAACGTTACTTTAAATTGATTTGAGATGATTTACTATGGGATAAACTTGTGGTCGAGACAAACCGTTATGCTGAACAGGAGCGTAGAAAAACCCCATCACCACCACCAAAGTGGATGCCAGTCAATATTCCTGCAATGAAGGCCTTTATAGGCTTATGTTTTGCCATGGGAATAATTCGTCTTCAGCAAGACATCATATTGGCGACAAAGTACGTTTGTCACGTCCTTTGATAAATTCATGTCTCGTGATAGATTTGATTTGATGATACTTGCATCTCCATGACAACGAGCAAGCTGCTGAGCCTTAACCATAAGGAAGAAGACCAGATAAACTGAAGAAAATTAGATGGTACCTGGATTATTTAGACCAGAGATTTTCATCAAATTTCATCCCCAAAACAAATGCCACAATTGATGAAAGCAAGGAAGACTCGCCTTTAGACAGTATCTCACAGCAAAACCAACAAAATGGGGGGTGAAACTATGGAATATGGCTGACAGTGCAACTGGCTACATGCAGGCTCCAGGTATACACTGGCAAAGAAAAGGGTCTGGTTTACTGAGTGGTAATGGACCTGTGCTCACATATGTTGGGAAAAATCTTTGACAACTTTTACATGAGCACAGATTTGCTGAAAGACTTGCATACTAGAGGGGTGTTGGCCTGTGGAACCATCCGTACCAAGATTTCTAGTTTTTTTTCTGAGAAACTGCAGGCTGAAGTTTATGTTCTAGATTGTGAACTCAACAAATTGTTCCAAGTGTTTTATTATAGTTTTAGTAATATTATTATAACTTTTGAACAGTGCCAAAAACATCAAATTTGGACCAAAATACTAGAAATAGAATTACATTAATTTGATTCCCATATTATTTGGAACATTCCATTAATCTTCATGAAGAAAAGATTCACTGAAGTGCAAGGTAAGTTGTTTTTTTTCAAGCAATGTTTTAAAATAGAGTTGTAAGCTTGTACATTGGTAAATTTTAACAAAACATATCACTGTGTTGCAAATTTTATTACCTTTTCAGAGATGCATAGTATTATATACTTTAAAAAATAAATAATGTTACAACATTTTTAGTAAACATGGTGAAGGTCATCACTATGTCTTCTGCTGCTGCTGTGTGATGCTCCGTTTTACCGCAGTTTATTTAGAATTGCTTCTCAGGAACCAGGCACTGCAGTTGAAATAGGTTAACAGGATAGAATGGGTTAAAAGGAAGAAAGGCTATAGTGCCAGGCCAAGTGGTTTGTGTGGAAAGAAATAACATAAAGGTATGCAATTTTAGTTTCCCTCTAATATTCTATTTCAGTTACAGGTAGTCTTCGACTTAAGAACACGATTGGTTCCGACAGACCGGTTGTAACACAATTTGATCGTAAGTTGAGGCTATATGTACAGTACTGTGAAATGATGTTATAAAAATCTTTAAGTAGTATTTTATCATAATTTTCTTTCATTATTGTTTACTCTATATATCATCATTTTCTTTGTTCATTTTATGCCATTTGTATCATCTCTACACCATTTTGTTTCTTATTTTTACATTCGTCAGGTTTTTTACTGCAAGTAACTGTGGATACGCGGTGGCTCCGTCCACCGTGCGAACAATTATACTGCTGTATAAAAACGGCCTGCGTACCAAAATTCTGTCTGTCGTCTGGAATTAAATTGTGAAGGCAGCTGTTGTCAATACCATATTTTCGCGTATATAAGACATGTCTTATACAACTATTTACTTACCCCGCACCCATGGTGCATCTTATATATGGGTTCATCTCGTGTAAAATAGTTTTTATACAAATCATCAAAACCCGCATTTTATATACCGGTACTTATATTTATGAACTTCAAAACCCAGTTGACACTGCCGCCAAAGTCATTGATCTTCATTTCTGTAGCAATAATTTGAGCCTTCAATTTGATCGCTATTGTTGAAACGGCACGGTTACAGTCACGTTGCAAATGCACCCAGTTGGCTAGATTTTCTTCCATGTTCAGCCATCTTGCATTTCTACCTCTATGAGCTCGTTTCCTTGGATTCATCTTTGTAATCTCCATGTACATTTTTCTCGCTGCAGCCAAATTCTCTTCCAGCAGCTGTTGCCACATTCCTTGGCAAACTTGGCATCTAATGTCGCTTCTTTGTTCAAAGGTCACCTGCTTCCTTTGATAAAGGTGCATGTGTTATTGAAGGCGACGCTAAAGGCTCCCTTAGAAGGACCAAACAAATACATGTTTGTTATTGCTGCAGCAAGATAAAATAATTGAAGTACCTTGTGACAATGTTTTTACAAAAAAATCCTTAGTATATATCGGTGCTTTAGAGGTAATCAGTTTTCACTGAAGTTGCAGCAATTGTGGTCATAAAGTTGAATGGTCGTAAGTTGCATAGGTCATAAGTCGACTACCTGTATTTGCTTTTTTTGGGCAAATGTGTTGATATGCTTATGATTCACGCATGTATTCATTTCCTAGGACTCTGTTGATATGTTAGAACGTTATGCAATTTAATTCTTTAATTTAACAATTAATAGTTCATTGAAAGAATTGACAGATTGCATGTAACCAAATCTTCAATGTGTAGAATTCCAAAGGAATTTATGATGTAACCCAAAGGATGCTCAAATATGCAGTATTTCATGGGGATTTATGAATTAACCCTAATATTCAATGTGTCATATTTTTTATGATCACATAAATTGATTTCCTATGTAGGATATCATTATAATGAGTAAATGATAAAGGTATATTTATATATGATTTCGCAATGCTTAAATGATCTTGTAGGTTATTGGTTAATGTAGGTAGATTTAGTGGATATTATGCCATAAGTAATTGAGCATTCATTTTACTGAACAGAATTGACATAGTCAAATGTAAAAAAAGACGTTTAGTAAAGTATGCTGGTATTTACCGCCGCAGTTGTCTGTAGGGGGCATATGGTAATTGCTAATTAATTATCATTTGGTGAGGCCAATGAACTTCTAGCTGAGGTCATTTGTACTAATATAACAGACAGAAATCTGTAAGAACAGTAATTAAAATCACAGAATTTATGCAGTGTGAATCCTAATCTGAATATGAAGTTTATGTTTATATATATATATATATATATATACACACATACAAATAAGTGGTACACTTGTCTAGCTTGAGACATATTCTATATTTAAGGAAACAGCTTTATATTCAACAGAGAAAATAAAAGTAAAAGTCAAACCCTGTGAGTTAAAGGCGAATCCGCATCTAATAGAGGTCGGAATAATCAGGGGTTAGAAGGGGACCAAACCGCATGCATTAAACGTGGATACAAGACGAGGGGAGACATCAGGTGATGCTGTCAAGAGTGGAATTGTATTCACTATTTCACCACTTGTAAATTGAACACCGACTAAATTCTATCAATGTAATATGTTGGATTGAAAGGTGAAATTTTGGCTATTAATTGATTACACTTATTTTAGTAAATTGGTTGAATTGAAAAGTGAAATTTTGGTTATATATTGATTAAATTTATTTTTATTTATTGGTCAAGGGGGCTCCTAGGTGTTTATTTCTTTCAATAGCCTTGATCGGCTATCTGATAATGATCCATCTATCCATCCACAATGGGCAATAACACTGTGGGATGTCATTCCCTAGTTAACGATCACCAAATCAATTAAGAAGGCATTAATGTTTTAAAGCCCCCACCTCCAGGTCACATAAAGAAAAATCTGATTCAAGTCAGGAGAACAGCGGAATTCGGTTTAAAAATGGAGAAAAATCATATCTGCTGTTACTACCATTGTTATAAGTCTTTGGTATGACTTGGCTGGTATTCGAAACCACAACCTCCTGCATCTGAGGCAGATCTACTAACCACTATAAAATCCCTAACAGTAAATTAAGCAACTGTTTTGTGGTTGTTAAAGTAGTTATGAAGAACTTGTGTGGCTTTTTCGAGGTTCTATTATTTGTGGTTCTAATTCAAAATTGTGATCTTCAGTCCACTGAACTAATTAACGAGTGATGAGGAATCTCATTCCTCTGTTTTTCTTCTCACCTGTGGTCTTACAAATGATCTCGAGACAGTGAGCCCAGCTATGCAATGCAACTTGGAAATCTCCAACTATTACAAAGTTATTAGCTAGAAATATTTTAAAGGGTAGACAGACTGGCATACAGCACAATTTAAGAGCAACTTAAGACAGGCTTACAAATATGATATGAACTAGCACAATGCTAAATTTACAAGTCTCGGGCTAGACTTCCGTAAACTTCAAACCATGTAACATTCACAACTGGTTCAGCATCAAGTTTTGAGAAAATTCACTAAGTATACAAATGAAAAATTCCTGGAGCAATTCTGATTGTTTTTAAGACTATCTCATTTGTTATTGAGAGTGATCATAAATCCAATCAGATTCATAATAAACTGACAGGCCTGACATCTGATGGTCTCATTTAGGGCTGTCATCGGGTACCCGGTTACCCTACCGTATTCAAAAATCTGAGTATTAAAACGTGAACGCAGGTACCCATAAAAAAACGTCACACTCACCAACCACTTCAAACAGGTGTGACAGCTGTGGCTATAATTAGAAACCAGATCTCTCCTTAATATAAATAAACAATATGTCAGACGGTCTGTTTGGATTAATAAAATTCATTGGCTTTGTGCAACGGGACAAACAGTTATCTCTGAGGCATTATATACCAAGGTACCTTTGTTCTACAGGTAATAAACCTCTTTATAGATGATAACTATTGAATGTGGGTGCCAAATGATCGGTACATTGCATGCTCTTTTAATGAAATCCAGATGGATACCTTTGATTTCCGAACAAACATGTCAAAGAAATCCCACAATTTATATTATGAACAATCATCACCTAGACACTTTTAAATCTTCGTAATACCTCAAAGTAATCTTTGCACGTTCTTCTTCTAGTCGACTAGCTCTGTGAATTTCGAAAGTTAGCCATCATACATATACCGATATTTCTATTTTCGATACGTTTTTACCATAACTATTTTAAGAATTATAATTCCAAAATAATAACACTTATGTGACTGCGTGGTCATGTGGTGTAACTGGGGCATGCATGCGTGGGTAATTCAAATCTGTGGTCAAAAGCAGATGAATAAACGTGGTCTGTTCTAACAAGGACTTATACTTTAAAAAATGCAAGTGTTAAAGCTTTTAACGTGGCTGATCACAGTGATCATTAAAAGTTGGATTATACCTACCATCTGTGTGCAAAGGTAATTCTAAATAAATTTATTAATTAACAGTGTGCGGTCAGACAATTCGCAGCTAGGTCGGTGTGGATGAATCAAACCGAGTAGTACAGGGTTGGCCTCTATCACCATAAAAGAAATAAAGAAATGGAGATAACAATTAGTTGGTCTATGGTTGTACATGTCATTCATATGCTAATGAGTACCCATTAAAATTTTCAACAGGTACCCGGGTTGGTTTTTCATGATTTTTGACAGCCCTAGTCTCATTTATCATCATATAGATGCTTGAATTCATGCAAAAGAACATTCTGATGTGCTTCAAAATTATAACTGACTTGAAGAGTCTAATAAATAAGCAGCACTCCAACTTAACCCTTTCATCACTGCAGACCGCATAACCAGTCAGGGGGAATGTTCTTCTTTAATGTTATAGTTTCCGACTAAATATCTTTCGGGGTACCTCTAATAACTTCCATCTGGTAATGTAGATGTTATATTTGGATGATCTTGTGAGTTTAGCTTGTATACAACTTGAAATAATGAACAAAGTAGGAACTTTTAACGTGTTTTCTGAATGCTGAAATTTGTATCCAAAATGGCGGCGTTTGAAGGAATTTTAGAGAGTTTTCGGAGGATTTAAATAATTTTGACCTGGTACATTTGGATGAAAATGAGAAGACGTATGGAGAGACAATGGAATGCACTTGTGAGTGACAGTGATGACGATGAAGATGACTGAAGGTTTTCAACCAGAGGAATTGTACACTCCACGTGGTTTTTTTTTTTTTGATGAAGCCGGAAAACCAAAGAGATTTGTTTCAGTTTTCTGACAGAGTTGGGCACACCCGAGTGTTAGATGGCGCAGTAAAGCTTTGGATTATTTTCAACGATTTCCCCAGAAACTACTGGAAAATAGTGAACTGCTCTTCTAACAGCTATTAACCTTGGCCTGAATTCATCAAGCCGCTGTGAAGTAGTCCATAGAATTCCTAATTTTCAGCACCGACAGAAATGTTCATACTACTATAATGCATTGAAGTTGGTCCTGGCTTGATCAATGTCCTTCAAAGTCTTGCTAAGCAACAGAAAACCTTTCAGACTGAGATTTCTTCATTCCCTAAAGAGGAGAAAGAACCATATCGACAGATTCATCACAATTTGTTGCATCAGCTGGGTGGTGTTCATTTTTTATGAAATCGCATGATTCATGTCTCAGGCAGCAAATAAAGATTGCACAAAAGCTACCAAAAGATTGGAAGAAAAATTTGAATCATTTGGAATTTTAATAACCAATACAGGAATTGAATAACCAATACAGGAAATGAATCAAGGCTGTTAGTGAGAAAACAATTCTGCACAAAAAAAGTCATGAAAAAGCACAAATTCATGGTTGTTTTGGCCAGTTTAGCTTACGGTTGAAAGCTGCCTCTGGTCATTATTTTCAAATGAAAGACGGTAATAAAAAACATGGAATTTCCTGCTAATGGTACCATTCACACACTTCAAAAGGGAAGGATAGATGAAATTGGAATGGCTGGAGAAAGTCGGGAACAGGAAACTAGGTGCGGTCAGAGAGATCTGACTTCCAAAAAAGCAACTTGATAATAAAATGCAACACTATACGGCTTTTGCTGTGATCCTGCAAAATCTGCGAAGATTCCAAAGTGGCATCTATGAAGTGGTAAAGTTCCGCTTAAAGCACCATGAACTCTGAATGTACATGCCTCCACATCTTAGCCACTTCCTCCAACAAGCTGTTGGAGACATAAATTCCTCTGAAGGGAGATCAAAATGTGAAGTTACTGTAACCAGGGCCCAGTTTTTAGATCCAAGGACTCTAAAGATTTAGCTAGGAATTAAACTGACTGAAAAATGGCTAAAGCTATCTTAAAAATCCAAATCACACAAACATTGTAGTTTTGAAAACTAACCACTTCCTTTACACTCTTGTACTGTATCTCTCACAAGAAAATCCCATGAGTAAGATTTAATTCAATATAAAGCATAATCTCAATTTGAGAATGTTAGGAAAATTGGAACCAAGACTTTAGGGGTAGATCACAAGATCTAAAAGTTTATGTGGCCAAGTCAATATGATCTCACCACAGATCCATGCTTTCCTGTCTGGAAATCATGTCGGACAGTTTCAGATCCCATGTTGTCCAGAAGGTTCTGCACAGCCAGGATGTCACGGGTCCGCTTGATCTCAGCAGCTTGCTTCTCCATCTTATCTCTCTTGGCCTGTTTCTTTTGCAGCTTCTCTGCCTGAAACACACATACAAAAAATATGAATCTTAGTTCTTTACAACACAACGAAATTGGCCACTTGCATGTACATCTTCAAATCATATCTCACATTTTCCAGCAAACTGTATATGAATCATGTATGCTGTTCACACAAGGTTCGATCATTAAGTGGAAACTGCCGAATATCAAGGGAATATTACCTCTTAGGATCCAAAATATAATTCTTTAACATATATTATATTTCTAAGCAAGAATTATTCATGATGCCTTTTTAAACCAAGTTTGTGAACCAGCAATGTATTCTCAAAAATAATAAAATTTAAGTAATTTTCTCACATTTCTGTTCCGACAAATTTTCCTATTACTACACTCATATGGAGATTTCATTAAATACTTGAATTTGCCTTTCTCTATACAAAATAAGAAAATCTGACCTGCTAAAGCTGTAATTTCATCTCAAATATTTAAATACATCTTAGCTTTTTAAAACCACGTTGAATTTTTAAGACACAACAGCACAATGAGGCTATTTAGCGCCATACAAAAGGTTACATCCCTCATTATTCACAAGTGGTAAAAGGTTTCATATTGACCAGCAATACGAAACCAAATAGTTAAAAGGTAAAACAATTAAAAAGGTAACAGTGATAAATAAATAAAGTTTCACGATCAATGGGGAGTGCAAATAATGTATGACAACAAAAATATCTAGCGACTGTACATATATAGCACATAAAAATGTTCAAGGTGATAAAATAAAAGCTATAACTTATAATAAATGTTTACATCTTTAAAGAAGTCTATAAGAAATGCTAACTGTATCAAAGAGCTCACTCATGTCTTGCACTTTGTAATATTGATTACACATAGTTGGATATGCACTCTGGTGGGTCTTCTCCTTTTATTATGTAGGAGTGGGTTAAATAAGCACGACCCATTCAAATTCTTGCAATGACTACCTCCTCCCAATTGTTTATTGTACTAGGCACTCCAGGACATCACCCAGGTATATTTACATTGTAGCTTGTGAATTACCCACTGTGCCTGGAGTTTTATTGTGGTGGGACCATTAGTATAGACACTCACAGGATCCTGGTCCAGCTGATTATTAGAATGTAAACATTTGGGTCATCTTGAGGAGTGTACATTGTTAATTAAAGTATATACTACATAGCTGAACAATTTATATATGTGATCATTGAAACAGGTGCACCATCCACCATTTAATATTTTTCACCTGTAAAATCTTGACCTCATGTTATTTCAAGCTGACATTTGTCTATTTCTTATGTATGGATATATAAAAATGTTAGGTGAACATTCAGCTACAAGAATAGACTTTTCCTGTGTTCCATGTTACTACGAAAGCCTTTGTGTGCATTTTAATCGAGTGACCCCCCCACCATATTTGTATGAAATACTGTATTCGTAAGTCATACACATGTTGAAATTGTATGTTGCTCTTTGCACACCATGCATCCCAATGAATCATCCACCATTTTAATATTGGTCTTTGGTCACATTTTGCAAATCTTAACCTCATGGTTATATGAAGCTGAAATTTGCATATTTCTTACATATTGCAATACAGAAATATTTAGTGAACATTCCAGCTTTATTAATAAATTTACTTTCTCATTGTTTCTGGTATTTCTTAACGCTTTTCTGTGCCTTGTTTAAGTGACCTCCCACAATCATTTTTTTTCATAAAATGCCCTCATGACGAGTTGAAATTATATCTTACTCTTAAAACGGTGCATAAACATTACAATATTCTTGTAGACAGCTCTGTAGGAAGGAGTCCATACTCCTGGGGTTGGCTTGATGGCATGAAAGTTGTTATTCATGGCCATTGCTGACATAAACAGTCTTTGATACTACGTTTAAAATCAGTATATGGTGTTTTAAATCAGATGGTTCTAATGATAGGGGCATTTTAGCAGCGCAGTCTGCTTTAACATTACCTTTAGTTCCAACATGGTTTGGTAACCAACAATATACTATACACCACTCCCTCAAAAACTCAAGGTAAAAAAACATTGACTGCGATATAAGCAAAGGCACGAATTATCGAGAGAACTATAACAAGAAAACCAACAAATGGATCAACGTAAAGGCAAAAGGGGGAGGGGGTGACTTGGCATGTTACAGTGTTGAATCCTCAAATAATAATCGTGCTAAGATTAACAGTGAATAAGTATTTCTTCACATCAGTGTACTTTTGTTTAGTTTGTTTTCCTCAGAGTAACAATAATTTCAGGATAACTTACAGCATAGTGAGCTCATCAAAAGATTATTGCACATTGTTTCTGTTTGCTTATCACATGTATGACCTCACGCATTGTGTACTACATCACTAATTTTTGTTGTGAATGGTATACATTCTAGTTTTCTTGTTTGATCCAAAGTAGACGTTTTTTTAAATACAAAAGATCAACACATTTCGGAAAAACTGTCAATTGAACGATGTGTAGATTTTTGAAGAAAAAAATAACTTCACAGGGATTAACAAGAATTTAATAGATCCAAAAATTTAAAATGGACATAAATTAGTACACGATAATACTTGCGATTTGTGACGGAGAAATATCACTTCACACACATTTGCAGTCTGTGCTCATTTTTATTTCATCCCTTCATCTGAATCAACATCATATAATTTCCACAAGTCATTTTGCTTTACAACTCCAAAGTTACTTAGTGTTGAGGACTCTATGCCTGCAAAGTTAGTGATGAAAGGGTTAAAATACACTTGCTTGCAATGTATTGCAAAAAAAGGTCCACTGCTCTGATTTCGGCTGAAAAAATTGATGCACCATTTCGGAAGCAAACTTTTGTTGTATTTTCCACTAACAAAGGCTGCAGCAGCCATTTCCTCATCTTTTGATCCATCAGTATATATTCTTGTATAATTTTCAAATTGGGTGAGGAGTCCATGGTAAGCTGGATCAATTAGAATGTCTACTAAATGAATGACAAGACAAGAGCTGTGAAAAAATCGAAAACCATGGCACTGATGAAGCAGATTTTTTCTTACCTCTGTATTAATAGCAAGGAACTGCTTCTGCAACTCTCGTGCACATTCCAAACTAGTGATAACTTCATCATAATGCTGAATGGCGGCCTGAAATGGGAAAAATTACAAAAAATAAACAACTGATTTAGCACGATATCCTGACCAGCATGAAAATATGTTTAATTATTAATCAAAGAATGCATAAAATAACATGTCCACATCTCCAGCACAGTTAAGTAATTTTTCCCAATGAAAACTTAAAATGTACCCAGAATCATGGGGTGACTAAAAGTTGCCTGAAAAACATAAACTTTGTCTTCTTCTGTTAGAAAAACGAAATAGACTGCATCTGATTTTTCAGATGTAAAATGACTGGCTGTAGTTTACAACTTCTGAGATGCTCCCTGGCTGTTATCAGAAGTTGTAACCAAAGGCAAAATGTATTTCTGGGATGTTTATACCAATTAGCCTATGGGAATTAAATCTTGCACATTTGCTGACATGTTTTAATAGATAACAACCATTAACCCAAGATATCACTGCTGATTTCTGGAAGTTAGGCTTATTGTAGGCCTACTATGATGAAAATATACTAAATTCTGTTTCAAATTTTTTTTATCAATATGTAATATGCTTTTTAAAAATATAATCAGTGAAGAGCAGGTTCAAACTTTTTTTTTTAAATGGTGATTTTAATGGCAGTCTTTGTGTTATTTTCTTTATAAAATCAGATTGAAACCTTAAGTGAATTGGTAAAGGAGGACATGGCTGTGTCTATGATATACCACTTCATTAGACTGTAAATAACTGGGCAAACAGATTTATTTGGCACTGAGCCATTTTCATGGATGCTGCCATTCTGTCATTTAAACCCTGCAAATTTGTATCAGCTACTGTATGATTAGATTTAGTGTTTCTTGATTGTAAATGTTCAGTTTTTATGATGGGAATAAATGCAAAATATAAAACAGGTAGTGAAACTTTCTGTGCAGTCAACAAATTTACAAACTAAAGACAAATATATTTTTAAAAAAGCCTTATGTGAAACAATCGAATCCACAGCGAATGAGCATTTAGTTTCTTACAAATTTCACTTTTTGATGACACTTTAATTGTACTGCACTAACTAAAAGAAGATCAGATCTTATAAGATGGTCAAATAATGCAATTCATTTGTTTTATTTCATGTCAATATTCTGGGGAATTATTTTTTAATTGATAGGTGGCAGAGTGGTGCAAATATTTTTCATTGACAGATAGTGATTGAGCAATGTCGTAGTTAACTAGCGGATACACATACAAAGTCGAATGCCTGAGCTAAACATCGGTACCAAGTTTATTACGCTACATGAAACGTTGCTTGAAATATCAGCGTTTGTTCTTATATAGGTCATGCCAGAAAGGACAGAAGTGTCCTCCCTTGTATTTATTTTATAGGACATGTATGACGGTAAATTTTAAGCAACGCTACGAGCCCCCTGTAGACAAACTGAGGCTTGCAACAGTGATGGTTTCTCATAAGTGACATCCGGATCCAGATAATATTGCACCAACTATCCATATCCGGTGGCAAAATACACATCCGGTCACCCCTTAGTTAATTACTTACATAAATTATTGCTTTAGTGTAATTGGTCAGCTGTTCCTAAGCTACAATTGGTCTGAGACCTTGTAACTATTCAGACTTTTTTTGTTACAACATTAACCAATTATAATTAACTAATTTACAAAGACACATGATACTATAATTAATCAATTGGATACCAAGATGTGAAATTCCAAATTGTTTATTGTACTAGGCATTTCAAGACATCACCCAGGTATATTTACATTGTAGCTTGTGAATTACCCACTGTGCCTGGAGTTTTATTGTGGTGGGACCATTAATATAGACACTCACAGGATCCTGCTCCAGCTGATTATTAGAATGTAAACATTTGGGTCATCTTGAGGAGTGTACATTGTTAATTAAAGTATATACTACATAGCTGAATAATTTATATATGTGATCATTGAAACACAGGCACAATCCACCATTTTTAATATTTTTCACCTGTAAAATCTTGACCTCATGTTATTTCAAGCTGACATTTGTCTATTTCTTATGTATGGATATATAGAAATGTTAGGTGAACATTCAGCTACAAGAATAGACTTTTCCCGTGAAGTCTTTGTGTGCATTTTAATCAAGTGACCCCCCACCATGTTTGTATGAAATACTGTATTCGAAAGTCATACACATGTTGAAATTATATGTTGCTCTTTGCACACCATGCATCCCAATGCATCATCCACCATTTTAATATTGGTCTTTGGTCACATTTTGCAAATCTTAACCTCATGGTTATATGAAGCTGAAATTTGCATATTTCTTACATATTGCAATACAGAAATATTTAGTGAACATTCAGCTTTATTAATAAATTTACTTTCTCATCGTTTCTGGTATTTCTTAACGCCTTTCTGTGCCTTGTTTAAGTGACCTCCAACAATCATTTTTTTTAACATAAAATGCCCTCATGATGAGTTGAAATTATATCTTACTCTTAAAGCGGTGCATAAACATTACAATATTCTTGAAATCACAATTTATTAATGCCACTTCAGAATTAAGACAGTTTTGGTCAATTTTTATAGGTCAATTGTTATATCCTTAAAATAATGACAAAGAATAAACTTAAAAATAGCTTACACTGAATACTTTCACAATTCTACAAAAGATGTCAGTCACATGGTTCTTGAAAAATTCTGTGTTCACTCTTATTATAAGGCTTTCCACTAATTTATTATTACAATAAATCTGCACTTTTACAGAGTAAATTGTGTATATTCAATGTATCCCCCAGGGGTGTAAAATTGAGGGCAAAAAACCCCATGTGTCAGAACTTAATCTCACCAATACTTTTTCAGCTTGAAATAGGTTATTGCAACTTGCAAAACATACTCTCTCTAAAAATATAAATAAACCAACAGGCACAATTAACATACAAATGCCTCTTTCATTCAATGGATAATTTTATTTGTTAAGTTGTTAATTTTCCTTTTAGCCTAAAGTCGTGCTTTTAACAGTCTCCTTATAATCTTTTGCAGCAATATATTTTTAGAGAGAGTATGTTTTGCAAGTCAATTTTTTTACTTTCTTAAAATTTTGATCAATATCAATATATCCTCTTTTGAATTTATTTATACTTACATTAAGATGCTGTTCTCTACAGCAATGCCCAAAGAGCTCTGACAAGAGCAGTCACATTTCTAGAACAACAAAAATTTAGGATTTCTCAGGACATTTTGTCACTTTTAAATTTTCCAGACCATTTCATGGCCTAAAAAAGCAATTTTCAAATTAAAGACTTTTTCTAGAATTCCAGACCTTTGCAAGAACCATGCCAATAGCAGCTGACGGTATAGTATGACTATTTCAGGTATAAAAACAGATAAGTTCTGGGGTCAAATGTCAGTAAAAGCAGATTATGATGTAACATTGTAGGTAAGATGGGTTTGTCAATATAAACAAAGGTCTTGTCCATGTACAAAGGTTTTGTCCATGAACAAAGGTCTTGTCCATGTACAAAGGTCTTGTCCATGTAAAAATAGATTCCAATGCTTCCTTTCATAGTGCCATTGAATTTTTTCACATCAAACCCAAGAAATTTAAACAGCCAAACAATTTATTCTCCCCCCCCCCCGAAAATTGCCAGATGGTACATTTTGTCACCACCTCTTCACAAACCCTTTTTTTTTAAATTGGAGAAAAAATACTGAGGCTGGCTATTGTTTTGGTGATAAAATTTTAAAAGCCAGCTCCAACCTTAAATATTTGTAATCCAGGCAATGTGTTTCAGTCATATGTTATTATACACAAAATAAAAAGCATTCTATACAAGTATGCAAGCATAAGTCCTGGGTAAGGGGGCCTACATGAGGATGAATATTAATAATTTATCAGTCTTACAACAAGTTCAATGATGTTCTATAAAATTTCTAGTGGAATATTAGATTATTGTTTTTTCACTGACATGCCCAAAGGGCACTTCAGACAGAGTCAAACAGATTTTATGAGCACTAGTATGTTATCATAAATCTGTCATGAAGATGTCAAGAAATTTTCCATTATTTTAAATCTGTAAACAATAAACATTACTCAAAATAAATTAGATACCATTCATAAATTGAAGGCATGTAGCACTACAACTGAACAATAGGGGTGGCCTAGTGGTCAAAATCAATGTCCGTTACGGATCACTGCCATCTCACCTGTCTGGGTGGGTTGGAGTCTAGGATTCAGCCAATGTGGATATGTGAGAAAGCTTGCCAGTAGCTTTTTGTGGGTCGGTGGTTCTTTCCAGTGATTTCCCGGTTTCTTCCTCCACCATTAATACTGGCCACCATGAATAGCCTATCGTGTGCTGAAAAATGGCGTTAAACCCAACAACAACAACTAAACAATACATATTGGTGTACCAAAGATGAACCTCCATTACAACCATGATGAATTTGTCTTTCTTTAGAATACAATACAAAAATGAAAGCAGAGTACTTACTACTTGATCTTTGGCCAAGGTTTCCCCTCCCGAGATTTTGGCTTTATATGCATCTAACTTCAGCTGAAAAGAGAATAACATTGTAATGTTTCTGCACCGCAGCATAAATATCCTTGTAATGTGCCAAATTTTGAAGCAGTACTGAATCCTAAAGTTGAATAAATTGTGCTATAAAGTTAACATAGTCAAGCCAGAAAGTTCACTCTGACATTTATCTGATTTCATCTCCGAAACATAAAAGGGCCTACTTTTAAGCTTCAGTGCAATTAACCCAGTCATCACAACAATATAGAGGAAAGAGTACATTAGAATTACCTACCACAGGGTTCCTGCACACTTAACAAAAACAAATTCCATGACTTTTCCAAAACTTTTCTCGGGTCTTTTCATAAAACTCAAGGACTGCACTAACTTGCATTGTCAAGTAAATGAACATAAAGAATGACATCTTTCAATCTAAGATAACAAAGTTAACAACAAATATTTTTAATATGTACATTTTAAATTACCTGGGCTAGCACACTTTGACTTTATGTAGTAATTTTTGTCATAATCCAATGTTTAATGTAATTTGTATTCAAAAGAAAAAAGGAAACGATCCTATGCAGTCTTTGTATGTGTTCCTATTACAATATTAAAAAAAACACATTACTTTCCAATTGCTTTTTTTTATTTAGTGAACTATACTGGAAATCATGTGATACTTCCATTAGGGGAACTTACTCTTGTTATATGAATTAAAACCATTTATCGATAGTAATTTTTTCATTTTATTTAATCGGTGACCAGTGCTCTATGAAATTTGAAGTAATTAATTTCTTTAACTTCATTGTCACAAATTCCATGACTTTTCCAAAACTTTGCAAGGTTTTGACAAATTCCATAACTTTTCAAGGTCCTTGAAATTTATTTTTTAAATTCCAAAACTTTTCCAGGATTCCATGACCTGCAGGAACCCTGCTACCATAATGGTTGGAGGAGACCTTATGTCAAATAATTTATCTTCAAAGTAAAGTTAATTGCATCATATTCTAGGCTGTCAAAAACTGATGAAAGAAATACTTATTTTGGGAAAATTTAGAAAGTTGCTTTTGATTGGTCAGTTAAAATTAAGGCTTACACTTAATGGGAAATTTAAGGCAGCGGCCTAGGTCAGAATTCTTTAGTCCAATTTTTGTTGTGAAAAGACAAAGTAGAGAGGCCAGATAGCTGTCTTCAAAGGAAAAGACAGGCTATAGTGCTAGGACACACGATTGTGTGCAAAAGAAACAGCATTAAGGGAACAATTTTCTATATCCATTCCCAAGAACTAGATGAGGACAGTCCATGAAGGACATTGTAACTTGTTCACCAACCGTTACTATAATAAACAAATCCATAAATTGAACACTGCTATTAAATTCTATTAATGTAAATCTGTTGGATTGAAATTGCAATTTTTAGTTTATTAATTAATTACAAATGTATTTTATTTTATTGTTTACTGGGGATCATATTTATTTCTTCTCAATAGTCTAGCATAGTTCTCTATCAATATATTCTATCTACTTACACTGGGCAAGAACATCGCGGGAGGTCATTCCCTAAGATAATGGTGGCCAAATCAATTAACAGGGCACTGCACAATAAACACTGTTACAATCCTAAATAACAAAACAGATCCTTAAAAAAAATTGGAAGAATTATCCCGTTTTTACCCAACCCCACCCATACTATGTAGGGGATATAGTGGGAATGGACTAATGTGAAATGGAAATATTGTAATGACAATTCAGAATCTTTCCATTTCAAGTGTCAAATTCTCTTGGCTCCACTTAAAAAAAAAAAAAACATTCATTTTCTTCATTTTTTACCAGAGGTCTTGCTAGGATTTTACACTTAGTTGTCCAGGACTCCTATTTTTGTCCCCAAAAAAAATTCCCACTTCCCTATAATGTTCATACCTGAATTGGCTAAATGTCCAGATGAGAATAACCAGTAGTTGTCATTATGCTTACATATCCAAATTCTTTACACCACTGACATATAGCTCTCCAAACACTAAGCCAGGCACCACACACTTTCTTACACTTGGCTATTGTCCCATTTAAGCATTTAGTCTTCATCAATTTGCCATTTAACTTCAAAATATTGTATTTTTTCTAAGTCCTGACATATCTTGATTTTGACATAATATGCACTACTTATTTGGCTACACAATGAAATGAACAAGATATTGAAAGCTAAAGTTGTTTACTTGATGTACTCTTATAATGACCACATGTACATCTCTGGGTCTTTCTGCCCATGAATTCAGTCATTGTAAATATCAACATTTCACATCACTCAACAGCTATTCTAAGTCTCTGAACTTGTGGCCCTGCTATTTTCACCTTCTTTTGATGTACTATTATTATCACAACATATACACGGGGGGGGGGCATTCGGCCACTGAATTGTAAATATCAGCACAGCTAAAATAATCTATTGATCAACACATTTCCCATTCAGTAGGTGGCTCAAGCAGGGATAGCATGTCTTTGAAATTGCTATACAAGTTATTGTGTGTATATAGAAGACTCCTGCATATGTGGCTTTCTTAGTCGTAGATGAAAAATTTGCATCCAAAATGCGTGATTAAGCTTTTCCAAAACCTCTGTATACATTTCTCAAAATCGAAATCAGTTAAAAGGATGACAAGAATCTTGAACGAAGCAAAGCTATATAAAGACATTCTTCAATATTAATATATTTTTATTTGTTTCATTTTAAGAAACATACTTCAATTTAATCCAATTTGAGCATTCCCAGCTTCAATCACAACTGAAATGTATGCAAACAGAACTTTAAATCAGGTCCATTTCATTCTGTGTGAATTTATTAACCCTTTCCCTCATAGTGTGTATGGCATTTTAGCCCTTCAATATACGTGTAGCAAAATGTCCAGTGCAGTGCGCTACGCATAGGTATGTTAAGCAGTGAAGTGTATATTAAGTTTAACAGTAATTTTAACCATTTTACGTTTTTGGTACACTTACATTAGGTATGGAAAGATTTAAGAGTAAAATACAGTCGTGATAGCTGTATAATCATTTTTTACAAAAGAATTTTGTATGTGGTTTAAAATCTTGAGAAATCATTCACTATCAATTCAGTGAAGCCACATGATCAATCGTAGCGACAATTTCACACACTTGAAAGTTATTTACCTATGTCTAAATCACTAAATCAGCTGAATTTGATAATTTATAAAAACTTATGGCTTCCTACATCAGTATCAGAGCCTTTACCTTAGTTATTGAAGCTTTCATAGTTGTGATTCTACTTTAGATTACTGAACAATATCAGAGACCACCATTTTGTCGAATGGATAATACTAGAGTTATGACCTACTTACTTTAAATAGCAGATTTCGACCAGAACAATGTGACCATGTGATTTGACATAATGGTCATTCTCACCAAAGAATGCAGTATCTAATAGGTGGTTTTCCCCAAAGGTGGCACTACAAAAACCTGCTCAAAATGGCTACTATTTACAGAGTTACCAATAGGCGCCTTTATGCAAATTTGGTAGAGTGCCAAAAGGCGCTTGAGTAAAGGGTTAATAAAAGATACAAGAGTAAGTAAAGACTAAAACACTATGACTTTAATTTCTATAAAAGTGTCTATATGGGCTGCAATGTGTGTGAGATATTCCCAAAAATTTGACTTCTTGATATGACATCAAAATGTGCTACACGTGTCAATACTAAAGCCGTAAGACCTCGACCCCCAAAACATAAATATCTGGGTCGCTGTCTAGCTCTACAATGTAAGACATAGCACACGTTTTTTGTTTTGGTTCTATGTCTTACAACCTTAACCATTTCATCACTACAGACCAAAAAAATCGGTCCGGGGGAAGTAAGTCTACAAACACTATGAACCAAGTTTTCGGTCTAGGGCAGTTTTCTTCTTTAACATTATAGTACCCGACTAAATAACTTTCAGGGTACCTCTAATAACTTCCTTCTTGTAATGTAGATGTTATATTTGGATGAACTCAGAGTTTAGCTTGTATACAACAAGAAATATCGAACAAAGTAGGAACTTTCGTGTTTTCCAAATGCTGAAATTTGTATCCAAAATGGCGGACTTTGAACAAATTTCAGAGGAGGTTATCGGAGGATTTGAATAATTTCGACCTGGTAAATTTGGATGAAAATGAGAGATGTCTGGAGACAATGGAATGCACTTGTGGGTGACAGTGATGACGATGGAGGACTTTGAAGGTTTTGAACCAGAGGAATTGTACGCTCCATGTGATTTTGTATGGACGAAGCCGGAAAACCAAAGAGATTTGTTTCAGTTTTCTGACAGAATTGGGCACACCCGAGTGTTAGATGGCTCCAGGAAAGCTTCAGAATATTTTCACATATTCTATTCAGATGAAGCTTTTGGAAAAATTGTCCACTTAACGAACTTCAATGCAACGATCAAACGTGGCAGAGCGTTATAGGTGTGTGGACAGATCTCACCTTGGAGATCATTTTATAGATTTTTATATATTATGGACACCATGAAAGAAAGACTTGTGTTGCTACTGTGATTATTCACTAGTACATCTAGGGTCAATTGAACACATTTTGAGAACTTTCTAAGTTTTCTAAGAGGTAATAAAATAATTGTATTTTACCTGTTGTTACCTGTTTGTACCTACATTTTAACAGTTGTAATAGATATGCACATTTTAATGAATTAGTCATAAAATTTTATTTTTAACCTTGATTTTGATACCTAATCCAGGCAGATATCTTTAACATTGACAAAGTTATGTTGTTTCAAAGTCCACAAGTCATTTTGCTTTGCAATTCCAAAGTTACTTAGTGTTGATGACTCTATGCCTACAAAGTTATTTAGTGATGAAAGGGTTAATAACAGCCTTTACTTAGCCAGTTCTGATATCGATGACATCGGAACGAGTAGTCAAAGTTTCAGGACTATCTCGCACACTTGGCAGGCTATATCAACACTCATCCACTATTCATGTGTAATTAATATACTTACTGTGCTGTCTTTATCCTGTTGGAATCAAAATATGACACATGCAAATGGAGGCATCTTCATGTTCCATTGACATACATTTAAATTTGTTGCAATATGACTGCAGGCGTGGTATGCAAAAATATGTTTAAGTATGTTCATGTGGGAGAGATGTTTCTTTAATGAAACTAAACGTTGATTATCGTTCCATTAGGCATAATATATTTTTTATTCATTTCTTTAAAGAATATTTCAACCTAACCTGTTTTAGGCATTCCCGGCTTTCATTGCTTTCCTACCAAATGAAACTTGAAAGCAGGTCCATTTCTTGGTGAGAACTTGAATTTTTTGGAGAAAAGACATCGGATTAGGTACAGTCTGCCTAAAACATTGTAACTTTACTTTGTAGAAAGGCATTGTTATTGCTTGACACTTGTGTAGTGTTTAGCTACCATGTTGCGCCTCAACTTGTTTTGTTGTGGTTGAGGCTACGAACTGCTCTCATATCGTAATGGTGCAAAAGAAATGCTCACTTAAGTCAGAAACACAAATAGTTTAGAAATTTACTAAATAAGGATAGTCATTATGTCAAAGAAATGCAGCTTATTTTGAATTTATTAAGACCTTACACGGTAAAAAAAATTGGCATAGTTATGCTAACCTCACCGTATCCACCAAGACAGATAACACAAGACTCTCACAGTGACCCCTTTTCTACATAAGGCTTGTCAGACTATATATGGATATTCTACACTATTGTATTAGTTGTTGAATGACATAATACGAGAAGATGGAGAATGGATACTTGCATAAATTGCGGAATAACGGTTTTGTGGAGAAAATAATTGCTCCTTGGTGGAATTTCAAAGTCACCGGTAAACTGTATTTACTTTTAATGCGAGGAATTTCAGACTCAAACCGTGCCATATTTTTTACTACGATCTGTTTACATTTCCAAATAAGGCAATAACTTCCTTATATGGCACACAAACGAGGCTGAGCACGGAAGTATGCATTATTTGAACTATTATGGCATACGATCAAAACGAAAATATAGAATAAGAAAGGTAAACAAGATTTTACCACTATTTCTACAATGATTTGTGATTATTCAATTATTAAATAAGAGGACTTAGCAACCCCAGTCAGCGCCTATTTCGTACAGGTAAACTGGGTGAAAATCGGCTTTTTATTACATTGTGTGCACTAAATTTGCATTAAAATCAATATTTATAAAAACATTTTTATGAAATAAACTTTATTTAAAAGACCTTTGAATTATCTACAAATGCATATAAAATTCATTAATATATACATGTTGTTATTTAACCATATGGCCATGTAATCATCGATCAGTTAAAAAATTGTCGGTTTTCAGTTAAGTGCCATTTCCTGTGCGCGCGAGTTGATACCAGTGTGTTTGTTTTGCAAATGCGGGTCATTAGATCCTCATGAATATTAATGAGAATTTGAACTATGAATGGCAAATGAATAACGTTTCCAATGGTGTTTTGAAAATTTGCATATGATGACCCTGTGCTGAGAAAATAGTCCCTAAAGTCTCGCTAATTTTTTTCAACTCGCGAACATTATATTTACATTTTCAATATACCATTAGAAAGTACACATTCTAAGCTTTCTTTTGGTACCAAATTTGTTTTTCGGAACGTATATTTAATTTCCCTTCATTTAATTTTGAAAGTACGGAATTTACAAGTTTTCCTCTATAAGACACATGCGCTAGGTCGCCATATTGGATCCACGAGGATAAACATAAACATTTAATGTGAATAATTGGCGATCACAAGACAAATGCTGTGATATATGTACACTGTTCGAGTGTTCTGTATTGGTAAGTAATTATTTTGTATTTATTAAATATTTTTGTGAAATATAGCGTAAACTGTATCACATAAATGATCGTCCTGATGTTGACGTATATGTAGATTTAACAGGTTTACTCTTGAATTATTTGATGTTTTTTTTCTTCTTCAAAACTTTTATCTAAATACAAATTAATGTCAAATTGAATGCAAAATGATTTTTTAACATTTAAAAACAAAACTGCATATCTGTAAATGAAATTTAAACAAATTACTTGCAAATATAGGTAGAACGAATAGAGAATGAAAACCTGTTTTACAGATCTACATTTCGTACCATGATAAAGTACTGCACAGCAATTTTATATGATAAACCACAGGAGTCTGCAGTTTTATCAATAAAGCATGACAAAATTTCTAACAACATGAAATCACCTTTACGTTATTTAATATTTAATAATACAGTAGTCTTCCTCTTGAACGGCCCCCCTCACCAGCGGCCACCCGCTCCTTACGGTCAGAATCTGAAGGCATCGACGAATTTTGTGTTCAAAATTACCCCTCACGAAAGGCCACCCGGCTAACGCGACCAGCATATTTTTGCAAAAACATAAAATTTACCCCTCACAAGCGGCCGCATTTTATTTTGTAATATGTATTTAAAACAATTTTTTTTTTCTAATTGTGTTAAGTAATCGGATTTCTGTTTTCCGATGTCGGGTTTTCGTTTTTCAAAAAAGTGTTCTACATGTACCACTAAGGTTAATATTATATCCTTTACACCTTACGAGAAGCCACATTTATTTCGTAAAGCTGAGAAAGTATTGATGTTGATGTACAATACGAAAGTCTGCGCGGAAAATGGTTTGATAGCCTTTGTGGCTTTCCTTTGCAAGACGGTGAGCTTGTTATTTTACATAATTAGCGGCTATTACGCAACAATTGTAAAGTTTATAAATCTTAACGGCCGCGAGGTGCTATTGTTCAGATCAAATCTGCGTATGTATCCAAGGCGTTTTTCACACTTAGAGTAAAAAAAACCATAAATATATAAAAAATAGGGTATTAGACTGCGACTAATGAATCATGTGATAATCACTGCCTTTAAAAATATATGGCATCTTGTTTAAATGCAGAAAAAAAATTGTTTCATTCGTCTGGTTGTTGCAACATTGATGATTATAACTGGATGTAAGGTCAAGATCACACGGTCAGCATTGGCTAAAAATAAGACGGTGTACTATACAAAGACCAAAAAATCACGTGACAACACAACTTGTCGCTTCTTTACAAAGAAAGCATGTCGTCCGATCAACAAATGTGTCGTCTGCATAATTAAATCGCATACAGTTAGCAACATCGGAAAAACTCATTACCAAACATTGACATGTCATCACGTAAACGAAGACGATTTTTTTCAGAAAATGTCGGTTATTATATATAGTCTACGATATCGGGTGAGGTGGGGGAGGGGGACTGGTCAAACAAATTTAGGTAGGAAAGACTCGAATAAAACAATTTTATGTTGAAAAGACTCGAATAAATAACATTGTAACCGATAAGTTATTTAGCAGCAGTGGGAAAATGGAGCAAATGGATAGAAAATTGTGTTATGTACCAAGATTCAAATGACGTTTTTGTATGGTTCTGCTATGTGCATGACAACACCCGCCCGCATATCGCGCTTTTGCCAAGAATAAGAACTATTAATGCATACTCAGTTGAAATTAGTTAACTATTATAGCACAAGAACCGTTTAATATTTAATGTTGCTTTTAAACGAAGATATTTAATGCTTTGAAAAATAAAGCTTTCTTACTACGTACATATACTTCTCACAAAAAATTTAGTCCCCCTCTGGAAAGGCCACCCGCCTTATAAGGCCACTTTCCCGGTGCAGAAGGGGTGGCCGTATAAGAGGGGGACTACTGTACTGTAAAGGTAATTTCATGTTGTCAGAAATTTTGTCGTGCTTTATTGATAAAACTGCAGGCTCCTAGCGATGACCTATATATCTTTTTAAATATATATAGTTTTTTTTAACTGTTCCTAAAACATTTTTTTCTTCATTTTCAGTGCAGAAATATGAGATTATCCTGGACCTTACTGCCAAAATGCAGGCATCAGTGTTGATACAGTATCATCAAAATCTTGTATAATTATTCACAGACAGTCAAATGGAATTGTGATATAAATTTTCAACTTGTATAAGAAAAATAATCGTACATTTGCTGAATTTTGCCGATTCTGGACGTCAGTGGACATTCTCAAAGCATAGAAAATTTGATGCACTGTTTACAATGTATGCCAATGTTTTCTTCTGAATTAAATGATGTGTTAACAAATATCTTATCCAGTATATCAATTGTATGGTAAAAGAAAATTTTTTTTTAACACCTTATATTCTTCCCTATACTGAAATCATGTGGACATTGTTTAATTTACTGCAGATATTTGAATTCTACAGGCAAAATTCTATAAGACTTCCATGTTTCATGGAGATATCTTGCTTAGATCAAAAGTTATGATAGAAATACTTATTTTATTAAATGTGTCAGGTCCATGACTCAGAAGAATTAAACATACATTTATAAAAGGCAAAAATTCACCAAAAAACCAGTTTTTGCCAGTATTCATATAGTCGTAACTTTTTAAATAATCATCATATTTAAAAACTTAAAACTGTTCTGAAAAGATCTGAATGAGCTCTATAAGAATCAACCATTAAAATGCAAATATATTGACTTTGTAATTTTGACTGGGGTTGCTGGAGGAATACTCAATTTTTTTCATAATAGATCAAAAAACATGTTCAAAATTTGTAATATTAAGCTAAAAAAGAGACGGGTGTGAATCATACCAGGCTGCTCCAGTAACACACATAGACTCATGCTAGGTGTCCACAAAAGGACTAAGGTACTAATATTAGTACTAGTGTGTAATATTCCTAAATATTTGACTTTTGTTACACTGTTTATCTACATCAAAACACTTCACAGCGGCTTTAGTCAGGCAGTAAAATCAATCACCCATCCAGAAGAAAAATATCTGGGTGATGGGGATTACGTTGTAGGAATAGGTTCAGGTCTTACATAACAAGATTAATACCCCTAGTCTTGCTATCCTTGTTCCATGCTTTCTTTGCCTTGACGAAATCTATTGTCATATTGAATGATGAAGTAATACCAAAATATAACTGTACCAACTTGATGGTTATAAGTCAAAACATACAAATAAAAACAAACCTGCAAACACAAAAATACAGTGACTGGATCTACTCGAATTTTCGAAAGCACACCAGGCAGCCATCTTGGATTTCTCCATCCTAAATTTTTGTTGTATTTGACAGGAAAACCTTAAGACTATCATCTAAATATAAGAATTTTAACACAAATTTAAACTATAATCAAACCTGATTTATATTTTAGAGCGAATTTCGTCAAGCAGCAAGCAATCAAACCGGGCATGCTGAAAACGAAAATAGGGTAAATCTACAATGACAAGATCTTGGACGGGAACAAGCATGCAACAATTTCATACAAGCCATGTTCATACCTTTCTCTTTTCAAGATTGCGGACTTTTTTGTCCACAACAGCAAGAGCTTGTTTGATCGGTTCATTGACCTCTAATGAGGCCTTAATTTCAGCTTTTGAAGAGGCAGCGGGCATCCTTCTACAGCAACAACCTGCATATACTTTCTCACGTGGTTTCCAGTTCTCTCTCTCCATCTACCCTTTTCTCTACTGACCGTAAATGAGTGCAATCACTCCAAGTGAATGGTAAGTTTAATAATATTTATCATACCTCATTGTTGTTAACGCAAAAAGTATTATTAAATCCGATTTTAGTTTTTGAAAAATGTATAGCCAGATTTTTATTTTGTAGAGATTGTCATTCCTTTATCGTACCACATTAACCAAGGTATAATGACGTCATCTATCCCTCCTACCAAGCGCCCTCGAAACAAAGAATACTCTACTCGTAGCTGTTGTACCACTGCGCAGATTATGCTGTATATCCTAAAATAGAGATGTACTTGCTTTATACGGTAACAGTTGCTAACGGTGAAGTTCGAAGACAGTACAATGAATTACACACAAATTTAGGAAGAGAAACCATTCCAAATGAATGAAATATAAGCAGAAAGAAAATATAAACCGTGAAGATGCTACCTACCTACCTTATTACATACATACATACATACATACATACATACATACATACATACATACATACATACATACATACATACATACATACATACATACATACATACATACCGTGGAATCCTGATCAGATTTATAAATAGCAATCTCACAAGAATTACAATACTTTCTCGGCTGGTACATCATCATGCACTTTTTCATGCACTTTATGCAGGACCGGATTAAGCGAGTGCAGGGCCTGAAGCATACGTTAAAAAGGGGCCCTAATTATTTATTATTTTTTTTAAAGAAACCCACATAAATATTAAACAGATAAATTTTACTTGCATGGTAAAGTAATTGTATTATTTCAGTTGCTATACAGCCAGATAATAACGACAAATATGTCTGACATTTCAGTAAAAGTATTATTTACATGCAGGTTTGTTATCATATGCTGTTTCTGCCAATCGGATAATCCGGCGCCGCGTTTACGTCAACTTACGCGCGCGCATGTCGTTAAAAGGATATATATTCAGCATAATATAATATTAGCCACTTTACAACTACGAATGAGATATCAATAAGGTTAGTAGTGAATGGAGGCAACCTGGCGGCACTCTGGCGACAAGGGACATTTAACATAGGTAATGTATAGCAACAAATGTATTTCGCCTAACACAAGTGGAATTGGAGAGGGGTGACGACTTGAGTTAGAGCAGAGACATAGACATACATAGATTGATCAACATAAATCTATGAATCGAAAAACTATACAACCGACTTAAAGTTTAAGGCAAGAGAGAATATGCGTCTTTTTGAGACAATTAGGAGGGTTGCTCCTTATTCTTCTACTGTGTCTCTTCTCTTGTTTTCCATCAGTTCTTCTGCACTACATTTGTTTTCTTCTTCTCATCATTTCCCTCATCTTCCTTCTGCTCTACCTCCTTTTTTTTCATTTTCTTTCTCTTTCATTATTCCTCTTGATCCTCCTTTTCTTTTTTACCCTTTTGATTAGTTCCTTTAGTCTTTCTATTGCCGCCTCAAATTGTTGCTTTCCGTGTGTGACTCTGTGGTGGCTAAGAAGCAACATTTCTAGCATTTCCTCCACCATTTCCAAATAATCCAGTGCCCCTTGCAGTTTCTATAATTTCTCTAGGATATTGCTTGCCATCTTGGATTATTCAATGATGAATGGCACAACTGATTTGACGTTTAAATTAAGGTCGCATGCGCCAATAAGGCATGAGCAATCGGTTAATAACTCCCGTACGGGGGGTTAATTAATTGTTCGCCGGGGAAGGAAAGAGTGTATCATACCCAGCGCATTTATGCACTCAAACAGTCCTATTTAATTAAGCCAACAGGTCGTGGGACAATAAAGTCTCAAACGACCTGTATGTAGAGCTATCAGGAGTGGGACTAGACCGACCAAGCAGTCATAGGTATATTTAAGGTGTCTACCACAGAAGAATGAGATCTCGAGCGTGATTGGACACAGCTATGATGACGTCAACCTAATTTCGTGAGTGCAAGTTCATCGGGGCACCTTGTTTCTAGACGAGTGGAAATTGTCCCATACACTCGTCCTTTTGATTGTCCGAAGTAAATGGAGGGAAGGGACTCGGGAGGATACGCCAAACGTGGACCGAAATGTACTTGAAATGCAATGACCTGCTATACATCAAATTTGTGTAATTATTTCGATTCCCTATAACTAATTCTGTGATAACCAATGTAAGTAGAGACACACAATATTAATGTAGAATACAATTTTCTTATTTCCTAACTAACAAATGAACGAGTGCATAGTGTATGTAATGCAATTAGTAATGTTTGCTGCCGATGGAACAACAAGATCAACATTTTCAAAGAAATAAATTCTGAAATCATCTCCCGATATAACAACTAAAACTTTTGAAAGATTTTTATTAATTATTTTCGGCTAATACAACTATGACACCGCAACATTATTGTGACCTATGTTTCCTTTGATCTTCTTCTTATAAGTGACAGTCCTGACTAAAAAAAAAAAAACAAAAAAAAAAAAAAAATTGCGTGATAAAGTGATAAAGCTGTTTCTTATATTGTTTATAACATTAGTCGGTCAACCATTTCCGCGTTTGAAGTAAACACTTTCACACCATAGCCACGTTTCTCTTATACTCGCTATTTGTCAAGAATATTTGCTAGCGTGCATAATTTTTTTTTCTACCATCATTAAAACCTTCATTAGCTAATATTTTTGTGATAGCTTTAAGATAAAGCCTAGCAATAATACAGTTTCGATATCCGTAATACAGTCTGATAATTTTATCAAATTTCCTCGGCATTATCTGCATTGTCAATTCCTATTTTTTCCAGACGGTCGGTTAATTCCTTAGTTTTTGTGTGGATCAGTTTTAATGTCATTAACTTTTTCTATGATATTATTCATATCATCAAACGTTTTGTACTCATTATTATTAATTTCACTCCGTGATCTTGTAATCAAACTGTATATTATGTTCATGCGTTGAAGCTATTTTTGTCCCCTCTTTTTGTTCCATTTGTTCCATTCTTTCATCATCATTCCCGTGGCATAATGGTTAGAGCGTCCGCCTCGGATTCGAGAGGTTGTGGGTTCGAACCCCGGCCAAGTCATACCAAAGACTTAAAATGGTACTAACATCTGCCTCGCTTGACGCTCAGTATTAAAAGGTTAGTGTTAGGACTGGTCGGCCTGGTGTCAGGATAATGTGTTTGGGTGGGACATCATTCCACATGTCTGCGGCATGATGCCCCAGTGCTAGACATCACTATAAAACTATCACACTGAAGACATAGTAGCGATATGACTGAACAATTGTTAAAGCTGCGTTAAAAATCTAAATCACACACACACACACACACACACACACACACACACACACATCATTCTTTCATAAATTCTTTCAGGTACGTGGTTCAGCTTGTTCCACAATTTTTAACAGCATTTTCTGTTTTCGCCTTCTGGTTTTATTCAAGTAAACCTAACAAACCTTTCCCTTGTATTTTTTTTTTTAAATCGTCGGCTGATAACGTTGATGTATCTGGTTGATTGCTAAGTACAGCCTCGCTTACTGGTTTGAAAAGCTTGTTTACCGGAATAAAAATTGTATAAACAATTATATCATCACCTATACCAAGCTCATAGCTAAGCTTATCGTTGTAATCATCAAGTAACTTTTATTTTTCTTATTGTGGATTAACTGTGTAAATATACACCTGATCATAGTTAAAGAAGTTGTCGTTAAGCAGGGGGTTTATTAGCAAATTTGTCTTGTCATATCCTATACAACCAGTAATAAGATAATGACAATCGGGTAAATCGTTATGTTTGTGCTTGACTAATCGCTCAGTATCAAAGTTTAGCATTAATATTGCGATCATTACTACCACACAAATTTATCAGCATAAAGTTTTTCTGCATTAAAAGAATAAGCAATGAACCATTACACAAAATTCGGAACAACATTAACCAGGTCGGACACAACTGTAACAACAAACGGTAGAATGAATTGATCTATTAGGGTCTGTCCAAAATTCCAACATTATCACGTTATATCAGAGTAAACCAAGCGTATTCAAACTTTTCCCTTTAACATTTCTTGCAACGAAATGATTCAGTTTCAAAAATATGAATATAAAGATGAATTCCTACTTTATATTCATTAAAGTTTATATACAAATTTTAGTATTTACAACCGTTCTTTGATTAGGTACACCAAAGTTACATTTTGTGTACCGTTGATTATAGTTTCTGCTCTGACAATTTAGTCCATTATATTTCATGGTTATCTAGTCCGATCTTGTGACATCTTTTAGTCCATTATATTTCATTGTTGTAGAGTCCTGAGTTGAAAATTATAGAGAGGGTATTTGCTTGAAACGAGTCAATAATTGATATATTTGATCCAGCTGGTGAAAATACTTAAGTTTCACCTACGAGATGATATATATCCGTTAATTACCCGGAGCAAGAAATGTTTCTTTTTATTGTAGCGACTTGCTCTATATATATATATATATATATATATATATATATATATATATATATATATATATATATATATATATATATATATATATATATATATATATATATATATATAACACATATTAAAATAGCCGATCTGTTACTATATCAGCGCAATAATGACGTTTGCATTCTGCGTGCTTTGTGTGTATTCTGAGGTACCATACTTTTCCTTTATAACTCGAGGCAAAACAGCACATAAATAAAAAAAATTATGAATAAACAAAAAAAAAAAGAAAGAAAAAGTTTGAATATTATTGGATACGAGGCGGTCATACTCACCACTAGACCATGCAAATGTATAAAATATAGATTAAATATTTGGTCATAATTATCGACGCGGCAGTAAAAATATTTATCGCATTTCACTCCAGTGAAATGTCAGTATTATTTCACTTGGAAATTCTATTAATTCACGGCCTAGCATGAAACAAAGGATATCATATATTTCTTAGTGAGATACTGAAATGTAACGGTTGGAGAAAGTTGATATCATCACAGTGGCTATACCCACAATTGTTGCCACAGTGGTTATACCAGTTTAGTCACCAAAGAGACGATATCACTTTTAGAACTACTTTTTTCTTATTTAGGAAGTATATCCTTGCTCTCTCTCTCTCTCTCTCTCTCTCTCTCTCTCTCTCTCTCTCTCTCTCTCTCTCTCTCTCTCTCTCTCTCTCTCTCTCTCAGGATGTACAGTTCTTAAAATCTGTAAGTTGTACGCCCTCTAGTGTAAATTTACGCAATTAATGAGGTGCCATCAAGAAAAGCTTAACACATAACTCCAGTCAGCAAAAAGCAGACTTTTTGTAATTAGTACTCTACGTGAATCATGGAAACTGCCAGTGACTGAACTTACATGACATGTGCAGGGCTGGATCGATGGTGGGGTCAGACACTCTGAGGGAGTGTACACAAAAAAAGTACACAATCAAACGTACAGTCACTTGTTACTTGAAATTTTACCATCATTTTATTCTTGCGCATGTTTATGGGGTATCACGCACGTTTTAAGTAAACAAACACACATACTTTTGCTTTAGTGCTCGTTCGAGGAACGTCAGATCTTTTTTTTTTTTTTTTTAAATTTTGGAAACCCACCACCAACATCAACACTTGACCTTATCCAGCCCCAATGTCTTACTGATACTGTATCGTATGTCTGTAATACTCAGGACAAACTGTACAATTTATCCTGTATATATAATGTAATACATTATTTTAAGTAGCGATGGATAATCGGGCGTAGATTAGAGTTGATTACAAACAAAATTAAATTGGATACCATATCTGGTACCAAGCTAGACTGGAAGCTTGCCAAGACTATTCTTAAATGTAGAAATTTTCAAACTGAGGACTGAAATCTTTACAAGTAAACTCACAATCATTAAAAACTTTGTTTAAAGATATTATGCGCCGAAGTCGGTCAGATATAATCGCTCTGCTATGTTTATTGTTACCCCATCCAACAGTATCAATCCGCGCATGAAATTCGTAATCCAAAAATGATTTAATTTTCGTACAAATATAGTATTTATTATAACAAAATACAGAAATTGTTTCATAATATGTACAAGTTAGGTTTGGAAAACGTCGCTGTCCGAAATTTACTTTAAAATTTAGAAATATTGTTATCGAGTTCGTAATGCATCTGTAAATCGCAATGACACAGAATTGAGAAAACCCATGCAAATCGACGACATTTGACTTAAAATATATAATAAAAAATAAACTCTACGTGTTTTGATTCGATTTACTTATTAATTATTTAACTCGTGAATTTTAAGCATTTTTTATTGTCACTATGTGAACAAAAAAAGAAAAAGAAACGAATATATTCTTTATATATTAGCTCGATTCTATTTTATATTAATGTGGTTTTTATTTTGTCCACGAATCTGAAATAAACGGTGGGGGTTTTTTTTCTTCTTCAAATACATGAAACATTGTCTCCTTGTATAAAGCAATCTCATTGTTGGCATAGTCTTTAATGCCCGCAGACGAGTTTGTAGAAACAAACTAAAATAAGGATGGGTGGTGTCTTTTTTAGGCTCATATTCTTTATTCGTAGACTGAAAAACAGTAGTCTCAACGATTAAAGATCCAAAGTAAAAACCATGATTCGGGCACTTTATCCTGTAATGGCTTGTGTTGTAAACCATTTTATCAGAAATGTAATAATTTGTTCCAAATTTCATTAATTCGTTCTTTGATTTTGCTCTTTTTCTTCTTATTTTACTTTTGTTTACTTGGAGCAATCGTTCTCCATACCGAAATGTTTCAGGGTATTCTATGTGAGACGTTAGTTGTGCTTAACACAGGTTTCACAAAAAAAAGAAAGAAATACTGCAATAATTATATATGTTAATGTTCATGTTTGACAGTATGTCTGCGAACATTAGGAAAGAGTCGAAAGACTCGAATCACTAAATGCAAGTTTTATTATTTATCTAAAGATCTACTTACACTTATCATAGGTTGATCAACTGGGCACTCATATATGTAAAGGGTTTACTGCCATAATATTATGCGTGTAATTTCTAATCTTCCATGATGCATTATTGTAAATGGCCGCTACTTTATTAATTCTATTCATGAATATTGTATTCTTCATTGATGCAGATCGTACGTGGCAGTTTGCAAGTGCAACTTTCCTTTTTATTTATTGTAAATGGCTGCTTATAAGTGCTACATTCATAATTATAGATATGAATTTTCTATTCTTCATTGATGCAAGCTGTAAATGGCTGTTTGCAAGTGCTTAAAACTGCTTCCCTTCTGTGTCATTGTATCTTGCCAATTACTGAACTCATTCTGTAGTTTGTTTTATGACAAACGCTATGCAAGTTATTACAAGTATTGTATATTCTGTTCATAAACTTGCCTTATCACAAATTACATAGATTGCACCTTCTACAATTATGGTTATAATGTAGCATCAAACACGTTGCAAATTAGCATCATGGAAGTTAGCATTAAATAATGTCTCATTATGACTACAGATGGCGCTGTGACAAGCCAATTCCTTACAATACGATTACTCCCCTTACCCTGGCAACAAGAGTTATACCAATTTGTTTGGAGTCTTACTCAAACTATCGATCGATTATATTGCCGCGTTACAGTCAACTTGTTTATTATAGTCTCATTCATAACGCTATTAATTTAAAGCATGTTTATTATTGTAGAGTGCAGTGCACATTCTGCTTTTTGTATCAGTAAAGACCTCATAAGGTTTAAGCAAATTACAGATAATTGCACACAAGGCCATATTTCTCGTCCTTGTTTATGAGAGAGAGAGAGAGAGAGAGAGAGAGAGAGAGAGAGAGAGAGAGAGAGAGAGAGAGAGAGAGAGAGAGAGAGAGGATTTTGTTTATTCTCTTATCTCTATGAAATTATTTTTTTTCTGCAATGTATAGTGGCAGTATATATATATATATATATATATATATATATATATATATATATATATATATATATATATATATATATATATATATATATATATAACAAGACGTAAGGTAAATATTAAAATTATACAGACTTGTTATATTTGCATGGCTTGGATGATGATGCTAGCAAGTATTGTCACTAGTTATCTCTTTGATAAGCCTTTCGTATCTCCAATTTCATTTTAAATCCCTAATTACAATACAATAGCAAGAGTCGAGTGACTTGAAAAAATGACATCACATACAATGTATATACTGTAGCATAGTTCTATGCTACAAAAATGTCAAATTATTTTATTATATATAAATTCTCAGAGTACGAAATACATTTTCTATATCTAAAATATATAGAACATGTCCGTACAATTATGAGATGCTTTATTTCCACAGATATCAAACTGGAAATTACATTAATTACATTCTTTATTACTTAAATTACTTCATTCATATATGAAGCGATATGTATAGTACAGATAAAGACAATTGATTGTAACGTACTTTACTGATAAAACATCAGACTCCTTTGGTAGCAAGTGTAACAGTATAATATATTGAATATAAATAACGGTACTACCTCTACCATTAGCCAGCTCATTTTTTTATTATTACTGCTACAATACAATACCAAACTTGCTTGATATGTTTGGATATGAAATTAATGTAGTAATTAAAAAAGATTAATACAAATTTTTACATGCATCTACAGATGTGATTGTTTTCTGTTTGAAAAGTATGACGCCCACCATCTAAATTTTATAAACAAAGTTTGAAAGTGTATAAAGCTCAAGCTCTTGTAGCATCCATCTCCACCCCCGCATAAACATCTCAATTCGTGTGTGATTTTTTCATTATTTTATGAATTATGAATGTTTTACGTATAAGGAGATATTTACAATAATGCTGAAGTAAAATGGCACTTGCAAACTGTCGCGTACGATTTGCATCAATGAAGAATATAATATACATGGATAGAATTATAAAAGTAGCACCAGCAAGAGGCCTTTTATGCATCAAAGAAGATCAGAAAATACACGCATAGAATTATGGCTGAAATCCCCCTCCATACTCAAACAAGGCCATGTTCAATTCACTAATCAAATCACAACTCTCCGAAAGATGAAATGTCAACGTTCTGCCTGATAGGTTTTAAAATTAACTGGACTATTCACAACTTCGAGGTCAGTTCTGGAGATACTACACAAATGTCATTCAGAACTATCTCTGCTAGTTATAAAAGACAAAAATATATATCTGATGTAGGTCGTTGAAGTATTTACAGAATTTTTTTATATTTTATTCGCCGAAAATTTCTCAGCAAAAAGAACGAACCCTAATCTATTCGGACAACAGTTTTACTTTTGGACTGACTTTAGGATTACCCGAGAGGTTACGAATGAAACAAAAAAGTTCGATTATTGGTACCTTCTCAGTCAACTCCAGTAAAAAGTCGAAATGGTATAGCCTGGTTCACTACTTCGTACACATGCACCGTTGCACTCCATTATACGAAAAGCCGAGGACGTTCTGATTAAGTGGACATAGAATCCCAAAGGTTACCAGGACATTTTTAACTTTTCTGCCTATCAGATTTCCATTGTGTTGGAGGTCTATATTGCAATCAGACGGAGCAAATTATAAATTAAATACAACACCGAAACTGGGACTAACGTAGATAAAATTGTTCTTGAATTATTTATTTAGAACCTCACCAATCATTGCCATAATCTAGATAAGACCACCCTAAAATGATATCAAACAACCCCACCCCAAAGCAGTGGAGTACGGAGCTAACATGCCGCGCTCGACGAAAGTCCGAAATGTAGCTCTCTGCTGCTTAATTTATTTAGCAATACCATTGTTACTTATTTAAAGAAAAAAAAAAACAACATAATCATTGAGAAAGAAATTTGTTAACAACATTGAAATTATGTATGTCACAAAGTCAGTGTCATTTTGTAAGAGTTTATAACTAGAAGTTTTCAAATTTAGAATTAAAATCTAGCGATAAAAATATCTAATATTGAATGTAATTGTGTGCTCACTTGCAGCTGTAAAGTCATGAATGACGTCATCAGATTTAATTGTCTCAGCCGTCAATGGATTGCTTGCCAAGTTGGTCAGCCATGCCTCACTCATTTTAGATCTTAAATGTCTTAAACAGTTTGAGGTTTGAAAGTTTCTCTTGCAGCTAATTATGCTGAACACAATTGTTAAAAATATACGTAGTGCATTATTAAGGTTTAGATGATATCCTACGTATTCCTACTTGATAGTCTATTGTAAAAGTTCCACTGCTTCCCAGTTTTTAGCTTTGCTCAATACATCTCTAAATGTGACGACGATACAGGCGATCAGCATCAACTTCGTCGTACTGCCAAGATTCACACTTGAAATATGAATTTCATCATAGTTTGCAGGATTCATAAAATTAACCGGATTAGCATTGGTAGAATCATGATTTACATTTATTTCATCGTTTATATATTGATGTGTAATTTGCTGATACTGCAGTGTAAAAAAAGTTTGCTGTTGACGTCATTGATATGGATGAGTAACGTCTCGTTCCGACTTCGTTCACCATCAGCTTCATTGGAATTGATAATATTGCTATCATAAAAATATCATTATTGTTGCCAAATTAATAAGCGTTGCGGTTGTTGTTTGAACCTGAAGAGCCAGAACAGGATCATCATTAGTTACGCAACCCAGCATCGTCAGGCTGATTGTCAGCATCTTTTATAGTCTAGTATAGCGGAGTGCATCGCAGGGAGCATACTAAGCAGGGGACCAGATTACAACTTTAATTGCAGGTGTAGTCGGAACAAAACATCGACGTATAGCTACAACGCCACCTGCCTCTGTCTCGACAAGGACAATAACAATTATAGTCGTATGTGCATGGACGTTTGCTTGACGACTTTTGGCGTCTCTCACTGTCGCAAGAGACCAGAGGACCCACCCGAAGGGTGGGCCTCCAATACCCACCTACACGGTTGGCCATCAGCCCGGACCAGCATAAGGGGACTTGATCCCGGGCTGGATCTTTTCGCTTCGAACTTGACATTAAGACCCAGACATACAACACCACGACAAGGCAGAAAGCCACCCAACCCAGCAGCAGGCCAAGGGCCCCAAGAGGGCCACCCACAAATCCATGCCCACCTATAGGCTCGACTCAATTGCAATTTATCCACTTCTGTTGAATTCTTCGTTATTTATCTCTGTTGATTGCAATTGATTTATTTATATCCGGTGTCTTCTTGATTGTCAGCTATTTTCAAAAGTTGTATGTTGTATTGATGTAGATTGCAATTTTTCCACTTCTGTTGGTGTCTTCATTATAGTTCTCAGTTGATTGCAATGGTTCCGCAGTTGAGATATCTCTTTATAGTTAGCTGGCTTCAATCGTAAAATGTGTCAAGTGCGTAATTGCAATTTGTCCACTTCTGTTGTATTCTTCTTTATTTCTCTCAGTTGATTGCAATTTTTCTTGTTGTGATCTTCTTTATAGTCTGGAACAAATGTTGTTGATTTTGTAGATAGTGGAGTAGAACCCCAGAGCCGCTGTAGGGGGTTAGTAGTTGGGATTTAGGATTGAATTGGCTCTTTTCCTGATATCCAAGCACAACCCCAAGGCCGCCCAAACACACAAGCAGCAAACACCAAGTCGTTGATGGTTAGTATACCATATTAATTAAAGGAGGGTAGCCAAACATGAATATATCTCATACGGGTCAACTAACCTGGGTTGTGAATACACATATTTATTATTAGGAGTTGTGTTTTTTTTTTTTTTGTATACTAAGCGTAAAAGTGCCTAAAATTTTTCCAAATTGATGGGTAAATGTGTCCCTTCATTTTTTTTTTGTTGTCATGGTTGTTAGAGGTGGAGTGAATTAATAAATACCAATCAGGTTTACGGCCAATGAAAGTTGTAAACCAGAAGAGGGCTCAAGTGGGTCAAAAATTGAGTCTTTTTGTAATTATAATTACATATTGTAGGTAATACATTACAACAATAAACAAAGAACAAAAACATGCCATGGTAAGAAATCGTTGGTCTGAACGAGCTTACAGACTTTCGGGTCCTACCCAGGTATTTGCTAGTATGTGTTCCTAGCACCTGTTTGAATGGCAACAATTATAACATAAACAGGACTCATCGAGTGGGTTTTGACGTTGTCCGGGGGGAAGGGGGTTTTGGAAAATAGGTAGTTCTTCCTATTTCCCTTGTTATTGAGAGTTTGGAAATTGTCAGTCTTTAACCTATGTCAGCAAAGTTATAAGGTAAATTAAGTAACCGTAGATATTCATTTAATTAAAGGAATATGATTTGTAATTATTAAAATGAAGTTATTATTATGAGGGTAACTGTTATAAGAGCTATTTAATTAAGGTAGGGGTCTAAGTCTTTATAAATATTTATAGTTACAAGAAAGGTTTAAGTAAATAGTGGACTTGGACACTGGCCAATTTGCGGCTATTATTATAGGACTGTTGGGAAGAGTTAGAAGTAAACAAGTGTTAAAGTTATGTAATTTAAGCTCAGGGGGGGGCTGTTTGTCTTGAATTTTCTCTGTGCGTCATATATTCTGCCTCACATAGTTTCAGCCGCTTGCTTATGTTGTGACTGTTGTAATACGGTTAATGTCACAAACTGACAAGTTAGTATCCGAGTAATCCGATCAGACTATGTTTGTAAATAACTAGTATAGCTAAAACATTTGTAACGTTAATAATCACGGCACCCGAAATTACCCACGTCTCTACGCCATAATTGTCATTGGTCTGTAGCAATTATTGTATTTGGCAAAAGGAAAAATAAGTACACATGACTGTCGAATTTGTATTGAACACCAGTACACACGACTGTCGAATTTGCCTTAGAATTAAAGCCAAGCTAGCGCATCATTGACTTGATCTCTGTAAACAACGCTCACAAAAGTCAAGCCGTCAACAAATTTTCAAAACATTATCCTTCTTTACTTCCTATTTCTTTGTCGTTTTATTTTCATTTCTTTCTTCCATTCTTTTTTTTTGTTGTTTTTTGCCGCCCTTACGGAAGTGCGGTTTGATGCGATTCGACACCATTGCCCACTGTTTGGTACGCCAGTGTCCCCACGTCCCAGCTATTGTTCCATTTTGTGCAAATCATTTGTGTTCCTTTACTCTGTGTAGACGCATTTATGTTCAGCTTCTATAAGGTTTGAAAGAAATGTAAACCATGCAACGATAGGCCCTAATTTATCCCATTTTTCCTTTCTTGTTTATGAAGTAGATATGTTTGTTTGCTGTAGTGTTAAAATCATTATCAGTGATATCTAATGACTTGTGAACAGCTAATTTGTTAACAACTGTACTCCTAAATAGTGTATATCACGTAACGCGTGAGGCCAGGTAGATCAATACCTGATATTGATCGTGTTGCCATTAGTTGTCTGGTATACTGTGTATTGGGACCACAGGTGAGACCTCGTACATTCTTGTATTGTAACCGATATACTTGAAATCTGTATATGTGCCTTCTAAATAAGGTGAGTTTAACCGTCAAGTATTTCTGTTTTAGAAAATAATACCGAGCTTATATTGCATATATATATATATATATATATATATATATATATATATATATATATATATATATATATATATATATATATATATATATATATATATATATAATGCTAAAAAGTATTGTTTCTGAGTGAACGATGGCAGACGAATATAGAATCTAACTTGTTTTTCAAGTCTTTGACCTCCTCCCTGCAAGGATAGGTTTGCTCGTGCAAATTTTTTTTTTTTAATGGAAACTATTTGATAGGAAAAGAAAGTAATGCAAGATAGGTCTTTCGTGTAGAATATTAATTTAGCAATAAAGATACACGGGCGCCCGCTTGATTTTTTTGCGTGGAGGGATGTTATTATTTGCAGGGGAAGGTCGGGAATTTTTCGGGAGGGGGTCAGTTATTCAGTCAGTCAAAGCCAGGAGAGTTAGTAGTATAAGAAGCATTCTGAAACTAAATCTAATATGTATGTATGTATGTATGTATGTATGTATGTATGTATGTATGTATGTATGTATGTATGTATGTATGTATGTATGTATGTATGTATGTATGTATGTATGTATGTATGTATGCATGCATGCATGCATGCATGCATGCATGCATGCATGCATGCATGTATGTATGTATGTATGTATGTTTGGAAATCATACTGAATATATATATATATATATATATATATATATATATATATATATATATATATATATATATATATATATATATATATATATATATATATATATATATATATATATATATATATATATTCAGTAAGATTTCCAAAGGTTCATGTGGCCACTTTGACCCATGCGGTGGGCGCCCATGTAAAGTCCATGTAAAGATAGAGGCCGTCCATAAATGACGTCACGTACCTGGGAGGAGGAGGTCACACGTTTGTGACGATATGTGACGAGGGGAGGGGTTGTTAATGAAATGTGACGTCACATCAAAATGCGCAACTTTAAATAAAGTTCCTCTTAATTTTCATTCCTAATTTTTTGATTGCTGACAGTTTATTTAATGACGTTTTGAGTAGCTTCAACCGTATCGTGCATGAGCTCAAATGAAAATGGACTCGTGCTTGAACTACCAACTACCCAACTAGCCCCAATAGTGGTTTGTTCCAAATAGCATTCTTCCATTTCCGGTCCGCTGGTGTCAACAAACAGAGGTCGAAATATTCACCGCTACGATGAATAAAAGTTAAATGTTCCAGTGTCTTTTTGACGCGTACGTGATGGCATATCCAACAAAGAGCGGAAAAATTTGTCAAGAAAAACTGGTTCAAAAGTGGAATGGAATTTTAAAAAATAATGCAGATTTGTAAGTTAAAGCTGATCACTGGTTGCAAGAATTAAAAGCAATTTCCGCACAAAAAGATCACTTCTGACGTTTTGAGCTAACTAAACAAACAAACATCATCTGGCGATTTAGAAAAGAAAAACCTCAAAAAATGTTTGTGGAAAACCCGAGAATTCCGTGCCGCAGTCTGATGGACAAGTGACCCATACTCAGGCTGATGATTCAGCGCCTACTATTAGCAAGTCAACTACATCAATAATTGCTACAGTCCAGCTGCATTTGCAGTCAAAGATTGTCATTCTGAATTCTTATATCGTCGGCTTGTACGAACGACAAAAACATGGAATGCTTAAACAGGAAAAAGATGAAGAAGTGAAAGAAAAGAACAAGAAAAAAAGAGAACTGGAAAACCAGCTGAAGAAGAAGGATGATTAAAAAGATCACAGAAAGCAGACCAGAAGAAAAGAAAATTGAATGGTCTGTTTGAAGATATTCCAGAACTACTCACATCTCTGAACGTCATGGCCAAGCCTGGTAGGCCAAGAATTGAAGAAGGTCAGCCTTCATAACTGGAAACTATTGTGGATATTGCTATGCATGGTTCAGCATCGCATAAAAGAAGGTAGAGCGATGTGTACAGAAGCATAAAAATATAAGATAAACTGACTGAACAGTTAAAGTTGGACGGCTTTACAGTCAGCAGAATGGCCTTCGTCTTTTACCGAGGTGCAGTTCATCTCTTGAAGGACAACATCATGTGAAACTCATTAGAGCACAGAACGATCACCATGCCAAAAATATCGATGGTCTGTTTTGTGCGGCGACATTAAAACAAAAGAGTTGGCGTCCATGATAGGACCAAACATTGACGCTGATTTAAAGAAGAATTTTCAGTTTGCAGGAACTCTAGCTGAAATCTGGTCACAGTTGATAGTCGATAATTTTTGGACAGTGACCGAATTCATCGATCCGACTGAATCTGAGTTCCATGAAAAAGAGCTGTTGTCCAGATAGCAGAATTGCTATGACACCCACGTGCTAACAAGCCGATACATAACACAAATTGTAAAATGCACCGAAAAAAAGAGCTGTTCGAAAACAAGCAGATCATATTTCAGAGATTTCTTTCTCCTATTTTACCAGTTGTTCAAACAAGAAAAGATTTGAAAATTCCAGAACGGACAATAGAAAAGCATCTCATAAATTCCCATCTATGTTTGCAGCTCAAAGTTTGAAAGTGGATGACATCCTTTCTCGCTCTTCAAATCCTTATAGGTCAATTCCATGATTTGTACTCTCCAACAGTACAATCCGTGCTTAGCGATAGGATTTGCAAGAAATGTAAGATATACTTCGCGTCGTTAGTTATGCTGCACAGTCATTATTTAACACACAGGCAGGAATCAATTATTCCGCCCAAACAACATCAGGCCACAGAGAGTTGCTGCACGTCGGCAACGTGAACTAATAGTTGTAATCGCACACGAATGCAATGGAGAGTGCAGATTGGATGACGAAGAAGAGCTGAATGGAATATCAATTCCCCAGGATGAAGAGATCCATGCTCTCCCTATTCATTCCACGAAGGAACATAATTTTGCTTCGCCATGGGAGAATGGAGAAGCATAAATTGTGTATTTTTTGACTAATTGTTATTAATCATTTTTAATAATTCCAATAATTATACCAGAGCATTTCATTTTTGGGAATGCATAATGATTGTTATAATTCTACTCTCGCCATTGTTTTTCGTTCTACTACAAAATTCTAAACTATTTACTTTATTTGATAATTATATGAGAATTTGAATACAATATTCTGAACATCTGCATATTTAACTAGACGAATATTTTCAAAAGAATTTTATGCCAATTTCATCTTTCTAGTGCCTCCTTTTTAATACATGTTTTCTCCTACAAAATCAGAGTGCAGCGCCACACTAAATACATACTACAATGGCAATAAAGTGATTTGAAACATGTTAATTTTCAAATAGGAAATACGTCGGGGGGGGGGCAGAGCTTTGTGGCGTTATATTGGAGGGGGTCTGATTCTTTTGTGACGACGTATGACGAGGGAAAAGGGGGTTAAAATTGACCAAAATCGCGTGACGTCATTTATGGATTGTCCCATAATAGTTGCAGCAGTATGCACAGCGGATAGATCGGGTATTTGCAAACTAACTTTACAGCCAAACTTTTGTTCAGTGACGGATCTCCAAATATCGTGCTCTCTCTCTCTCTCTCTCTCTCTCTCTCTCTCTCTCTCTCTCTCTCTCTCTCTCTCTCACACACACACACACACACACACACACTAATTCGTAACAAACTCCGTCAGCAATTCCCACATGAATTCCACAATCCTTCAATCGGTGTATCTTGCTATGGCATAACAGACAAAAGGAATCTGCACCAAGCATAATCGTAATATTAGTTCCTATTCGGCAGACAAAGCAGCTGTGTAGAGCAGCAATATTCAAGGGCCGATTTTGAAGTACGATAATATGGCTTTGTTAAAAGTATTATTTATTTTTTTTAATGTAAAAAAGCTTGTTACATTTTTTCATTAGTTTTGTAAATCTGATATCTTGGCTTTTGTGCTTTGTGTTTGTTTTGTGACGAAGAGTTTGTTTGTAGTCTCGAACCGTTTTCAAACTTGTGTATTTGCACCGTTATCTATCTATCAATATATAATTTACCCGAGGTTTATAAAGAACAACCAAACTTACTCCAACAGCCACCTCTGTAAGATATCCACCTTTATGAGAGAGAGACCCAGCATTATAATGTAAATCGAAAACCAACATGAATATAACAGTTACCTTCATATTAAAACAAGTTTTCACCACCATTCCCTACGCTGGCTGTTGCACATAGCTGTAACAGCATTTCAGTCGAATGCAGTTTGCCGAAGATAGTGTTTATTGTAGAGAAATCATAAAATACAAGTAATCTAACAGACTAGACCGTTTATTTTACAAACAGCGCGCGCGCGCGCGCGTGTGTGTGTGTGTGTGTGTGTGTGTGTGTGTGTGTGAGAGAGAGAGAGAGAGAGAGAGAGAGAGAGAGAGAGAGAGAGAGAGAGAGAGAGAGAGAGAGAGAGAGAGAGAGAGATTTGGAGTTTTAACGTAGCTTTAACAATTTTTCAGTCATATTTCTACAATGTATGTAGTGAGACAGTTTAAGTGATGTCTAGCACTGGGGCAACATTCATCTGGTCTGGGTATCACTTATGTCAGTTGTAGATAAAGTAGGAGCCGATCACTGCTATTTATAAAGAAGAAACTAATCTTATATTTTAACAAATGATCAAAATCCGTATAGGTTTGAGCCAGTTAAATTGTTGATAATCTACTATGACAAAAATAATACTGAACGTAAGTTCCCATGTATAGCATACATGCAAAGATTGAGTGACGGTAGATTCGGGTCTATGCTGTTCGCACATTATATAGGATGAAATACTATTCCTTAATATACATAGCATTTCATGATTAGTGGTATAATTTTATAGTTGGAACAGGAAAAGTCCCCAAATAGAAAATTTACGATAAGGTCCGGGGCACTGTCTGGTCTAAGGGTCTAGCCTTTATAGATCAAAGTGGATATGTGAGAAAGATTTGCAAGTATTTTCCCGTCGGTTGATGATATTTTCCAAGGGTCTTTCTGGGTTCTTCCTCCACCAAATATACTGACTGCCATATATGGCCTATCATGTGCTGAGAAATTGTGTTAAACACACACACACACACACACACACACACACACACACACGCGTTTTTATAGAATGATGGTCACAGCTTGTTGATTATTCACTACTCATTCCCCCATGCCCGATTATATAAATTGAAACCTTTCCATGAAAATTTGTTTACAAAGAGTAGTATATCATTGATGCAGCGTATATACTGTACATACAAATACACATATTTCCTTTTTGAACGTGGTTAAGATATGCTCCGGGCAATGGGTATTGACCGAGCGAATGAACTCCTCACATCCCTGCGAGAGTGTCCGCTACAAAATGTAGTTCTATGCCTTTTCTTATTGTTAATAGTCACATTTGCAAATTGATAAGTTGATTGTTTTCTTTTTGACTTTCTATTTTTATTCACATTAAGTAAATATAAGACACACTTATGATTTAAACTTTAACATGAAAGATAGGTTTCGTGAAGAAATTAGAACACTAAAATTACGGTTAACTTTCTGTATACTGAACGCTCAGGCCTTCACGTACTGGCGTGTGGAAAGTAGCGTGGAATAGAAACTAAGCAAAATGACGAACCAACAAGAGCTAATTAAAATATTTTAATATATTTACTGTTGATCTAAGTCATTATTCTGCTTAACTAACAGACCATAAAATTCTCTCTCTCTCTCTCTCTCTCTCTCTCTCTCTCTCTCTCTCTCTCTCTCTCTCTCTCTCTCTCTCTCTCTCTCTCTCTCTCTCTCTCTCTCTGTCTCTCTCTCTCTCTCTCGACATCATCGCATGACACAAAGCGAAATTCCCCAACGCTCGTATTTTCATGGATTTTAATTGTTGCTACGATGGTCCACAGAGAGAGAGAGAGAGAGAGAGAGAGAGAGAGAGAGAGAGAGAGAGAGAGAGAGAGAGAGAGAGAGAGAGAGAGAGAGAGAGAGAGAGAGAGAGAGAGAGAGAGAGAGAGAGAGAGAGTATTTTGGACTTTATCGTATTCAATTATTAATAATCGATTTTAAAACTTTATAACAGGTTTAAGAAACATCAACAACAAAACATTAGATACATTATAGTATGTGTGCCTCGTAACGGACAATTTAACGCATAGTGTCAACAGGCTATTGCAACTATGCATCATTGATATTGTGAACAATGTTGATAGATCCCAAGGAAAGTATAAACATACCATAAGGAGCAACCGAATTCTTGTGGGTTACTTGGTTCAAGTTGAGTTTTAACGTTTTAACTTTTTCATTAAGCCCAAATTGTTTTTCTCTCTCACTCCAGATTTCTGCGCATTTTGTTCCTTAAGCACGAGATGGGATAGGGGAATGGAAAAACTTAAGGATTCCGATGAAATTGTGTAAATTGTTGAATTCATTTAGATAACGGGGATTATTAATACTTCATCAAATTGCTTCATACAATCACTTTAAAGCCCATGTTATTTTTAATGTATGTATGTATGTATGTATGTATGTATGTATGTATGTATGTATGTATGTATGTATGTATGTATGTATGTATGTATGTATGTATGTATGTATGTATGTATGTATGTGTGTGTGTGTGCGTGCGTGCGTGCGTGCGTATGTATGTATGTGTGTGTATGTATGTATGTATGTATGTATGTATGTATGTATGTATGTATGTATGTATGTATGTATGTATGTATGTATGTATGTATGTATGTATGTATGTATGTATGTATGTATGTATGTATGTATGTTCATTTATGCCATGGCACGATTTATTGAACGATAGGGTTGATATAATAATTTTTTTTAAAAAACTTTACCCATGTCTGGATCTTGTGTGTGTGTCCACGTCTGGATGTTGTTTATCATGTAAGTCCGGCGCCCCAGATGTGTAACGTCTCTGGGTGTACAAAGACTGTTTTAACTGTGATTTTTTGTTGCTATAACGGAGGCCAGAATATAAATTAATTTCAATCTACAAAATAACCTTTATAAACTGCAACTTTGTGAAAAACGTGATACTTTATCAATTTAAAAGATACCGTGTACGAGATCATTAAATAGTTTTTATCCATTTAAATTAAGTGATTTTTCACCTCCTGTCAGTAATTTAAAGAACTTTTGAAAAAAGTCTTCTTGTATTCACTGATTGTAGTGAAATTTGCAATGGCCGGTGTTTTCATTATGTCATATGTCATTATGCATAGCACGTTTAAAGATACATTTCACTATAGTACAAGTCACATGGGTCATGTATGCACATTTACTCATTTTAAATTAAAAATATTGTTCTTTGAAAATTTAGCACAAAGTTTCTTTAACCAAAGACTATCCTATCCAATTTTGATTATTGAATGATCTGCACCTTAACTGTCACCAATAAACTTCAAGACGAAAATTATCGATCGCTATTGACCTCTACAATAGTGGCTATATACTAAACTCGGGCCAAAATAAGAGTGTGTCGAGTGGAATCGTCACAGTCGAGGCATGTACGAATTTGTTTATCAATATGCGTAGCTTTCATTATGACATCACAGCGCGCGACATTTAATCTGGAGTGTACAGGATCACAACTGTAGTGAACCTGCCCAAAAATATCTACGAACTTTAATATTTAATTTTCCCTATGAACCTCTTACGGGAGTCTAAATAATGCCCTTTCCAAGAAATATGGATGTATACGAATCCAAATGAAGTGAATAATTGTCACTTAAAGGTACGTATAATCAAATTCTAACAAATGACACCTATTATTAAAATAGTCAGTTTTGAATGCCTACATGACCCATGTGACTTGTACGATTGTAAACTTACGTAAAATTGCAGTTGAACATTAATCCACATAAAGATAAACGAATGTTATATGATTCCAGTTTAAAAATAACATGAATGAATTTAGCTAAATAAGAAAAGGTTAAATTCAATGTTAAACAAGGGTATTCACACTGTCACATTTAATAGAAGGAAAAATGTGAAACTCCAATGTTATTTAGGTTTGCTTAATACTAATTCTCAAACCAAATATAGTTGCAATGCACAAAGTCCTTCAGAAATTTTTGAGCGGAATTCTTCCAAAGTTTGATGTGAAAAAATGTAACAACTGAATTTACCCTTGAACTTTTGATATTAAGCCATACATCAATGTTGGTTTAAATTTCTACAGCTTTTTAAAAACTAAAATTTCATGATACGAACATTGTAGATACAAACTTGCAAATTTATTAAACCGTGTACGAGATCGTTAAATAGCTTTTATCCATTTAAATTAAGTGATTTTTCACCTCCTGTCAGTAATTTAAAGAACTTTTGTTAATCTGTGTTTAGGTCAATTTTCTCATCGAGTTCTCAGCAGTATGTGACTGAAGGACGTGTCCTCGCAGTGGGACAGCAGGCCATTTATATACAAAATTTCTTATAACCTCTATTAAGACTGAAATTTGAAGTAAAAATAATAACATTGGAATTTCCTTTAAATTGTATTAAAACTAATTTTTCATTGGATTAATTTTTTTAAAAATTATATTGGGAGTAATCTCCATTTTTTATTAAACTTTATTTATTAGAGCTATATTTTGTTTTGATAAAGATTGCTTCTTTACAGCAAGTACAAATCTCATTCTTGTAAGTGTATACTAACTTAACAATTAACCTTTACAAACAGGTAAGGGGCCCCGAGTGGCCGAGTGGTCTAAAGCGCAGACCGTTACAGATCACTGCCATCTCACCTCTATCTGCGCGAGTTCGAGTCCAGACTCGGCTAACGTGGGTAAGTGAGAAAGCCTGCCAGTAGCTTCTCGTGGGTCGGTGGTTCTTCCCTGGGTTTTCCAGGGTTCTTCCTCCACCATTAATACTGGCCGCCATGTATAGCCTATATTGTGCTGAAAAATGGCGTTAAACCCCAAAACAACAACAAACAGGCACAAATGTGCCCTTGTAGTATACATGTATAAGCCAAAAGCCAACCCAGCAAATAACACTCAGTGGCAAATAATCCTTAACTTACTGTCTGACGTAGTAAGATAGGTTTCAGCCATAATGCTGATGAGACAGAATATGACGCAAAAAAAGAACATATACGATTCCATTAGGATAAACTTGATCTCTCTGGTTTGGACCACGAAGTACAGGCATGATGCTATCATGATGCACCTTGTCCAGGTCTTTACCAAAAAAAGTCAAGGGGTGACTTGAACTAGTATAAATAACCACCCAAGTCTCTACCATCTGAGTTTGCCTGCTGCACTAAACTAGAAGAGATTCTTCTCGTATTTTTTTTTTACAGGTAAGAATCGTTTATGTCCAAAAATTTCTTAAAGAGTAAATACTTTTAAAATTTAAAGATTTATATTGTAACCTTCCTAGTTGAAATTTGTGAGTTCTGTTTTTATTCTATTATTATAATATAATGGAATGTTTAATTGTTTTTAAAAATTTATATTTGTATTTATGATAATAGTAAAAAGATTAAATCTATTCCCAATTAGTATTTTATCCTAAATTGAGTAAAATATTTTTCTTCAAAATGATTGCTACATTAATCGCAACTATTTTATAATCTTTGATTTAGCCCAGATCTAATTATCTGTACTATATTATAAAATGCGGAAACTACAAATATATGAAGTTGGTAAACTTGAAAGAAAAGCATAGTATGTATTTTGTTTGGTTTTTTTTAATAAAGGCTTTGTGAAGAGTATCTTTAAAATGTAGCATTGTATATCTTTCTATATCAATTATATAAATAAAGTTAGCATGCTGCTCCAAACTAGATGAGATATTCTTCTCGTATTTCTTTACAGAAAACCTGTGTACCTTCGCATTGCAAAGTATTCCACAAAAGATGTAACCGTATTTACACCATTATGAGTTACACCTATTTTAAAAATTCTCTCTCTCTCTCTCTCTCTCTCTCTCTCTCTCTCTCTCTCTCTCTCTCTCTCTCTCTCTCTCTCTCTCTCTCTCTCTCTCTCTCTCTCTCTCCATGGACCGTGCCAATTCTTAAGACATGACTAATTCCTTCTCATATAAGGAAATGAGATGAAGATTATGATAAAAATTCTATCATAATACCTCGGCTAATTGGCGATCGGGGTATATATGATTTTCTGTATAGCTAAGAATTATTGATTCTTAATAAAGAACTCATTATTGGTAACTTAAATGACCGAGATACGTATTTTATTATCTTATTTCTATAATGATACATGTATGAAAGACTTCCAAAATATTCCATCTGAAATTGAATGCATGTGTTAACTCCAAGTCCGCAGCATTGCAGCATTATTTCCACGTTGTTTTTCTTTTCTTAGTTATTATTAAACACTTATCCCTCATATACAGAAGTATCGTGCCCTCCATCAACCTAGGAATGGATTCAAATTCGAAAACATTTGTGCAAATCTGTGGAACACTCCTGATCCTATCCCAAAGTATGATGCCACTATATAAAACAATATAGGTGGACTTACGTGACATTTCTCACGCACGCACAGACATGCAGGAAAACAGTACCCACGTTTCCATCGAAAAGACGTGGAATAAATATGATATGCAATATACAATGATGTCGGGTATTTCTGCGCACCTAAGGTTTCCATCACCGATACTGAAGCAAAACAAACACCGAATAAAACAGATTGACGAAAATAAAATACTGCAATGATTACCTTTTGAAAAGAGGCAATTGTCATCAGAATATTCTGTTCATAATAATATTAATTTTGGACACACCGGACACTACCCCTGTGTTTTCGTGACACGCGATGTGTCGGAATATTCTGCGCATAACTATGAAAATGCAATACATTACTCCAGACTGTTTCTGTCAGCATTTCGGGCGAGTAATTAGGTGATGTTTATAGCTGGTTTTACATATTCAACGTAACAATGCCAATGCAAGAGATACTAAGCAAACTAAACTGATATTGTACATTTTTATTTTATAAAAGAATAAGCTATTATATTGAAGAGAACCAACAATGAATATGATATAATGTGTTTACAACTTCTCGTTTATGGGGAAAAAAAAATTATTAAAGAATTCAGAAACAGGCTATATGCCGGGGAATTTCTTGAGAATCCCGTTCTAGCGGCAAGTTGACATGTTATATAGCAGACGATAAAACTACGCGTGGGACAACTTGTTACTAAATTGGAAACTTTGATTAAAATGCAGTATTGTTTCAAGGTATACATTTCCATTTTTTAAAAAAATATAATGTATTTATTTGCATGATTCTAAAAGATACACAGTAAACAGGATTTTCTGGGCTACAAGTTAACACTGTTATGGGATGAATTTTTATGTCGTCTTCATGTTAACATTTAGCAATCACATTTTCATATGCAGTTAGGGCAGAAATGTGGGATATTTTTGTACACTTTATGACAATAACTTCCTTCATAAAAGAACGATCTATTCGACCAAAAACAACACGTGATCCAATGTTTACAGGAATGTCGTATTGTGCATAATTTGCCTACATGGTGGGTATATGTTCTCAATTTGCTTTACAGAATTTATATTTGCCAAACCCTATTTATACAAGTTACATTAAAGCGTCTGAGAATAATAGTGTCGGTAACAGTGTGTATCGACCATATTTGCTCGTGTGTAATATACACTGGACTGCAAACAGCATTGATCATCATATGACGCATCTCTAAGGGCTGTCTTCACATTGTTGTGTTACATATATTATCAAATGAACGGTTTAGGCCCCGATCTTCTGGCGCATTGTGCGACGGTAATGATTGGTTTAAATTTGAAACACACAAATGTGCACATACACGCAAATAATAATAATAATAATAATAATAATAATAATAATAATAATAATAATAATAATAATAATAATAATAATAAAGACAGAAATTTAATTAAGATTTTACCAACTTAATGTCCAAACCGCCACACTTGTTTTCAGGATATGATGTGAGCTTTTTGTAAACAGGTTTGGCTGTGAATCCAAGCGAGATTTTTGTATGACCCCGCCTGTCGACTGTCTCTCAACAATTGCTGTTTTAAATTTCTTCTAATAAAACATGAAACAATTTAAAATTTGCACTGATAATGCCGATCAGCCTATAAAAGGAACCCTACTGCTAAAAATAAAAAAGTACCGCTAATGTTTTAATGACTTTTCAGAAACCGTTAACAGTATATGATCAATTTTTTTTAAAAAAAAGTTCTGGCAGGAACTGGTTTGCAGCAATGATGATCTTCCGATTTCAAGTACAGCCGTTGTTACTTGAAAGAGAAAACACCGTACGTAAACATTTGTTTTCGACTTCCTCTTAAAACCCATAAGACTCATTTGAACCAAACTTTGAACAAAGCTTTCTGATATAAAGGCATTTCAGTTTTGATCAAATTATATATATATATATATATATATATATATATATATATATATATATATATATATATATATATATATATATATATATATATATATATATATATAATATATAGGGGCCCCGAGTGGCCGAGTGGTCTAAAGCGCTGTCCGTTACGGATCACTGCCATCTCACCTCTGTCTGCGTGTGTTCGAGTCTAGGATTCGGCTAATGTAGATATGTGAGAAAGCTTGTCAGTAGCTTCTCGTGGGTCGGTGGTTCTTTCCGGTGATTTCCCGGTTTCTTCCTCCACCATTAATACTGGCCGCCATGAATAGCCTATCTTGTGCTGAAAAATGGCGTTAAGCCCAACAACAACAACATATATATATAAACTTTCAGGTATGGCCTCCGTTACTAAAATCTATTTGAAAAATAATTAAACTTATTTCTGCTCTAAAATCGCGGAACGGAATGTGATCATATTTGACAAGAAACATCCTGGTATGAGGATGAGTCAGATATCTATAAATGATGCTTATGCGCTATCAAATATGGCAGCGCTTACTAAATATATAGAAACCTTTTAAACGACTTCTATTTTTTTAAATAACCAAAAAGACGGACAAACGCTGAATGAAATATGACCAAACTTGACATTTGGATCTTTCAAATATTTGCAAATGATGCGAATCTACCGTTAAATATGGCCGCCGTAATAAAAAATATTTAAACTAGGTCTTTTCCAAACCAATAAAAAGAATTTTATCAGATTTGACAAAACGAATCCGGGCAGGAAAATGAATCAAATTCATAAAACTGATGTCGATAGAAAATACTGTCCGTTGTTAATACAATCAAGATTTTTACTAAATTTTGAAGCTGCCAGTTGATTGGTGAATCGAAAGGTCAATATAACTTAAGTGTTCGTCAGATCTGTGCTATGTTGATAGAAATTTTGATTGGATTGGACAAGAGAAAATGAATATATTTAAAACAAAAGTCCAACGTCGTTTTCTCGCAATGTATTTCAATACAGTTTGACTAAACTAGTCAGAAAAGCATTGCGTTATACAAGGCTTTAAAATTTGAACAGCTGATGCTGATCCTCCATCAGGTTTGTCTGCCGTTACTAAAAATGGAAAAACTTTCAAACGACTTATTCAGGAAAACCACTTAAAAAAATTTGGCTAAATTTTGCAGAAAGCATTCCAGCATGAATGGCTTTCAGAATAGAACAAATGATGCCAAACTGCCACAATACGAGCCTGTTATTACTACATATAGCAAAAGCTTTCATAACTTCTTAAAAGGAGATAAAAGAATTTTGATCACATTTGACAGAAGAGTTTCCGACTTGAACGCCCTTCAGATTTTTGCCATTTGTACTGTATTGCCATCAAATATCGCTGCTGTTACAAGAGGATGAAAACATTTACGCAACTTTATATTGCTGAAAATTAAGAGAAATCTCGAAATTATTGTTTTCAAAACATATGCAATCGATCGCAATGGATGAAATTTCAATAAAATACACCAAACCGACACAGATTTCTTGGCCAACCGCTCCTGCATTTGGCTATAAGGGTGTTATCATAGACGTGAGACATACTTGGACATCTGGTTATTTTATCTATCAATGATTATTTTATCTATTGGCCTTGCAACTCGTTTTTTTCTATGCTTTTCTCATTTGTATTTCAGAGCTGACTGAACATGCCGAACAAAGTGGCTATCGTGACCGGTGCCAACAGAGGCATCGGGTTTGCTGTAGTACGGAGGCTACTGCACGAGTTCCACGGGGATGTGTACCTTACAGCTCGTAATACTGAGAAGGGTCAGGCCGCATGCAAGAAGCTCCAACAAGAGGGACTGAATCCTTTGTTTCATGAACTGGACATTACACAGCCAGCTAGTATCCGGATGTTACAGGAATTTATTACAGAAAAGTATGGAGGAGTGGACGTACTCGTCAATAATGCCGCAGTTCTTTTTGACAAGGACACAAAGGCCCCATTTATGAGGCAAGTAGAACAGACTGTCGAGACAAATTTCAAAGGTACCCTTACCATGTGCAGAATCTTTCTGCCACTGATGAGACCCCACAGCCGCGTGATCATCATGTCCAGCGAAACAGGCAAGCTGAAATATCTTGGGGAAGCTGTTCGCTCAAAGATCGACCTAAACACTATTGGACTGTATGACCTCGATAAACTTGTTGACCAGTACACGACGGCGGTAAAAACTGGAGCTCTAAAAAAGTACGGTTGGCCAGAACAACCAAGTCAAGTCATGTATACATTTCAGAACCTTATGGCAAAAGTCCTAACGCGAGAATTAAAAGACGATCCACGCAGAAATGTTCTGATCAACGCTTGCTGCCCTGGGTGGACAATTACAGATTCGACAAAATCGTACCTGGATGGAAACGGTTGTCTTGGTGACGTGAGGCCAAGGACACCTGATGAGGCAGCGGCTGATGTCGTCTGGTTAGCTATGCTACCGCCAGGCACGCCCAAACCGAATGCAGAACTTGTACAGTTCCGGAAGACGATCGACTTTATCAGTTAAAAACTAATATAGATGACATTCAAACGGTTGATCGACAGACACAAGAATATTGCATTTCCGTACATGAACGTTTTATTGAATGATTATTTCCATGTGTATCACCAGCTATGGTAAATTACGACAACTGTCGTACATCACAGCAAAAATGTAAATTGTTTTGGGTTTTTGATATACAAGAATTTTGTTAGCTTTTTCGTATTATCCCGGTATTGGTGAAAGTTTGGCATGAGAGCATCCTACCTCAATGTACAGCAGATTGATGTGTAAAGAAAATTATATTCTCTTTTTGTAAGCGAACGATATCTGCATGAAGACTTCTCTTGATTTGGATACAACAGGTCCATCTTTATGTATTATGCCTGCCTTTCTCAACACTACACATAACGACTTAACGGGCCATCTACTTCTATTATATTTTCTTGCTACTGTTGTTGTTGATGATGCTATTATTATTGCTGTCTTAACATAGCTTTAAACTTTTTTCAGTCATATCGCTACGATGTCTGCAGTGAGCAGTTTATAGTGATGTTAAAAGCTGTGCATCATGTCGCATCATCTCCCACCCAGTCACGCTATCCTGCCATCAGGCTGACCAGTCCAAATACTAACCTATTAATGCTGAGTACAGTTGTTTTTTTTTTTTGTATGACTCCGCAGGGGTTCGAACCCGCGACCTCTCGCAGACGCTCGAACCACTTAGGCCACGGGAGCGATCGTCTTAAAAATGTAACAGCTACCGCGTCAGTTAAGGTGGTTGCACCTAACTTGCTAGCAATATTTCATCTAGTAGGATTTAAACTGAGAACAAAAGAGTAATGAAGGGGGCCAAGTGATCTAAAGCGCTCATCGTTACGGATCATTGCCATCTCACCTCTGTCTGCGTGGGTTCGAGTCTCGGGTTCGGCTAATATGGTTATGTGAGAAAACTTGCCAGTAGCTTCGCGTGGGTCGGTGGTTCTTTCCAGGGTGATCCCTGGTTCATCGTGGAGGCACCATTTATACTAGCCGCCATGTATAGCCTATATTGTGCTGAAAATGGCGTTAAACAGCATAAGTGACAGCAGAAAAGTATGAAAATGAATAGAAGAAAATGTGCATATGTCGGTTTTCGAACTATATATATATATATATATATATATATATATATATATATATATATATATATATATATATATGAAACTGTAAATAAAAACAAATTAATAACTCTCTGTAAAAACTATGTAAATAAAGAATTAGAACACTTTAACACTTCTTGTTAATAGCAAATAGAATCGTAGTTATCAAACATTACCCAGATATTTAAATAATTACCACCAAAGCTGAGAACTTAAGTTGTAGTGGCGTTTGTGGTTGAGTTGGGTATATACGCGGTCCATCCGAATGAAAATATTAACAGCAATAATGACAGTTCACGATCGGCTTTTGCAATCATGCAGGCCATATCTAATGAGGGCGTTAGTCTGGGAGGCAGGTACGGTGCATTTAAATGTGCTAAAACGCAGGCGCACAAGTATACCCCTTTGGCAGCGCATTTTTCCGGAATTAAAAAACTATTTGGGGCTGCACAGGCCCCATGCAAAGTGGGTAACTTTTGTTATGGCGGTCTCAGCTCTCAAATGGAGTGTTTTTGGTATCATGATTTATAAATTTATATTCAGGTCTGAATTTCAACTAAGTAGTTTACCACATACTAAAGTCATTTTGTAAATAACTTTATGATCATATGAACACAATATTAATTTCAATTCAATTGTCACTTATGTGGCCTGCTTCAACAAATCATTTTCCAGCATTATTCGTTATGCTCAAATTCTTATTTTCTTCATTCTTTCCTTCTTTGGGGGCCCCGAGTGGCCGAGTGGTCTAAATCGCTGTTCGTTACGGATCACTGCCATGTCTGCGTGGGTTCGAGTCTAGGATTCGGCGAATGTGGATATGTGAGAAAGCTTGCCAGTAGCTTCTCGTGGGTCGGTGGTTCTTTCCGGTGATTTCCCGGTTTCTTCCTCCACCATTAATACTGGCCGCCATGAATAGCCTATCGTGTGCTGAAAAATGGCGTTAAGCCCAAAAAAAAAAAAAAAAAAAAAAACAAATACAACTTTCCTTCTTGATGTCCTCAACTCAATATTTATTATAAAAATAAATTAATTAATTTAGCAATTTAATTGCTCACATAAAATGTATTTAGAGTGCTTGATATCCTCATGCACATTTCATCAAAAAAGCAGCTTCGTATGACGGATGGGTGCTGAGAGAAGCCTCACTCTTCACGTCTGAACAAGAGGGCAAGCAATCTGTTGTTTCAACAGTTCGGCCATAAATGCGGATACCACACAGAGCTAATTATGAATTTCAGAGATATTTTTCATGATCTGCTTGCAGGTTTTTCTTTCTCCTCGGGCATTGAACTCTTTTTGTACCTCATTGATGACAAATTTCTCCTCGGGCATTGAACTCTTTTTGTACCTCATTGATGACAACCTTGCGTGCGACAAATATATTTTTATTTTTATTTTTTTAATTTTATTTTTTTCTCTCCAAAGCTATATATTTATCAGTCTCATTCTGGATAGGCCTGAACTCTTTCTCAGATGTGTTGTTGTCATATTTCGTCTTGAATATACGGTACGAAGTGTTATGAAGTTTGGCGAAGACGTGGATTTTTACATTCTTTGTGGTCTTCTGGGAGAGGCGCTGGTCATACAAACTAGCAGCCTGTAGCCCATGGAAGTAACCTCTAGGGCAACCGATGGGGCGATAATGATTGTGGACAGTATTTTTACAGACAGCCGTCAACGTGGTGCTAATGCCATCAGCCACATTTAATACAATTTTTTATTTTGTCCAGGACGTGCCGCTGTTTAATCTCAGTCCTTTATTGAGATCTGTTTATGTTTCGTCTTTCTGCGCTAGTAGCCATCCAGTTTCAAAATAAAGTTCTTCTTTGCTAGCAAATGTTGTTAATCCAAAAACTATTTTATTAAAAGTAAAAACGGAACAGTTCAGTTAAAATTTGAAACTATTAATCTGAAACTTTACATCTGATCAGGATGTCGCAATTGTTATAAACTAGGTTTTCGTGGAAGAAGCAAGATATGGCATTTCGCAAAGTGGAGGTCACATTGGCATCACTCTAGAGGAGATCAGGAAAGGGTATTGGTGGCACTCATCAATTATGTACTTTTGAGAGAGTGATGAATGTAAGGTGAAGTTGTTTGTATTTTAAACATGCACAGTGGAGAGAATGTTAGCATACCTCTTTGCTACTTTTATGTAATGTGGCTGAAATTTCTTTGGCTATTGTACGTTTGGAAATTTTAAATGATCATAGCACACTGCTAACTAAAATGACTGCTCCCTTGTGCTCCAAAAAACAACCTGAATTTGTCTTAAGTATACTATGCTTGGCAGCTATTAAAATAGGGAAAATGAATTTTAACAAACTAGACGATACTAGCTTCTAAAAGCGCAACGAATGAATTACTTAATACATAAAATGTAAACAAAGTTATCAGCTATTTTTTTTTTGTTTACAATTTACCTCTGAAGTTCGGGAAGTCGAAATGAGCAAGTGGAGCTAGCACTTTTTTTTTGAAAGGTGCACATCTGGAGTAAAAGCTGTATACTCCTATAACCCATACTACACTCAAAATCACACAAACAAAATAAAGGGAACTAAAGGTTCTTTGAACGATACCCAAGATATACAAAGTCTTTTTTAAATAGCCAGTATAACTAGTGAGGAAACCAGGGAATTTTGTTTTAAAATTAACTATGCTAAGTACAAAACTGTAGAGCGCCACTATTATTGGGTCGGTCTCGTTAATGTGCACGTCTGTTGTGATATACTCCTAAAATAAGCTCTTACCTCAAAAATTGTGACCATAGCTTGTTCATCACAGTCATTCTGATAGCCTAGTGCAGTTTTCTCAAGCTTTGTCATCAAAACAAGTCTAAACTTCATGCCACCAAGTCTCCCTCCCTGTAATAGCCCGTGCAATATGCGCCATGCATCTGCTGGGAACCTATTCTTCCCGGCATTGTAGTCTTACACAACCACACTGGTTCTATCCTGCTATTCTACAGAGGCTGGCAGTAATGGCCTTGCCAGGACAGTTGGCAGCAGCACGCTCTATGGTGCTGGCTGCATGCTTATGTCGAGCTCTATATATAAAGAAGATCACTGACAATTTCTAATTGGTTTCATTAGATACCTTTGTTTTGCTTGTAGTTCACATAACATTTTATTGAAATGTCTTCTTGCTCTATCATCTGCTCTCTTTATGGCTTATGTCACATGATTCCCCTAACCCATAAAAATTCTGTAATTGGTCCATATTCCAGTAGAACAATACCAGCAAGGTTAGACTTTACATCCTCTTGTAAACTATGTCATATGCATCCCATATTTTATTTTACAACACCGCTTTTCCTGTCTTTACTCCCTATTTTAAGCCAAACACACATGCTTTTGCCTTGAAACACCATGTCTATCTGTTGGGATGACATACAATAACCAAGAATTATAACATGTCATCCTATTTTTTTAACAGTCCACCTGATGTCAGCCTATATTGATTTAGAAGAATATACAGTATCATATAGAAAGATGACTCAAGATGAGAACAAATGCAACTGACTTCTAGTAAGCACACAAAGTGCGGAATAAGTTGTCTCTGAGAGTATTGCCAAGTCTACCTGCAAAAGCTATGCAAGGAAGAAGGGGTGGCATGCTCGATAGCACTGGGTATAGCACTGGGGTTAAGACTAAATTTGCCAAAGGGCAAAATACATGATTGTGGCGAACAAGGTACACCTTGAGTACTCACAGTTTGCAGCAATTCAGGTGTACAATTTATCATACATAGATTGGGTTATCTATGTATTAATTCTGACACACAGCTTAATAACATGTCCTTTATCATTATCATCAGAGTTCCTGGGCTTGTGCTTGGTGTGCCTGCTCATTCAGTGTCTTAGCAGGATAGGGATGCATGATAGTGACTGTACCGAGCACCTGCTTGGCAAACTTGCTTCTCCCATGCAGAATGAGCCTGCTGTTTCCATGATTCAGTAGGAGAACTGAGACATTCTTCCTGCTGCCCACTGAGCACTACCTCCAGGCCATAGAAGCAACATATTTCTGTTAGGTAAAATGTTGCTGGTGGGGCTGTATTGTCAAGTGGGATACCCCTTACATTAAATCTACCAGAGAAATGACCAGCCTGAATGGTCATGTTGCAAAGAAGGCCCAGTAATATGAAAAATGGTAATAAATAGATGCCAGCTATGATGGTGTTGCTCTTGACACCAAATAATAAGCAGATCCTCCAAAATGTTTCATGCCCATGCCAACAGGTGGGTGTGTGGTCTGGATTTTTAATGTAGTTTTAAAAATTTTTCAGTCATATTGCTATATCTATATTGTGATGTCTAGTACTGGGGCAGCATGCCACGGATATATTGCATGCAGGCATGGGTGGTGGTGGTTATAGTGGTGGTGGGAGGAAATAAAAAAACCTAAACAGTTCAAACTTTAAAATGTTTGGGAAAACATCAGGCAGAAGAGTGGGGCCAGTGAAACATTTTGTGCTGTAAAATGTTAGGTCTCCATCACCAGGGGTTGGCAAACAATGCCTTTTACAACTACAAGTACTTAAAACGCATGAAATATCTTTCTTAACAAGCCATGACATGTATTAGATCAGTTCCCCATGTTATTTCTGAGTAAAAGTTCACTCTGTAATGGCAATGATACAAAATCAGTCTAGTAGTGTGACCAGTCACATATAATGTGCAACAAAACAATCTACAGAAAAATTCTGACATCTCATTATGTGATGACAGGTTAGGTTCTACATTGTTTTATATGTTTTGTACGAAGTTAATTTTTACTGAATTTTGAGAAATTAACAAAAGAGAAATTGTTCTAGTAACTGTTTCTTATATATTCTTATCAATGGTGTAGTTTATGGGTATAAAGCAGCTAGCATTAATTACAATGTATTGATACACCTGTGCTAATTTGTCATATTGCCAAATGGCACGGTGTAATGGCTAAAAAAAAAAGAGTACCATAAAGAGACTGACACTCTGTCTAAAAGAATATGTATGGATCCATGCAAAGTCTGCTTCTTCCCACCTTTTATCTTTTTTAATTTGTGATAATCAAAATCTTAATTCTTCAAAAACTAAAACATACTAACTTAAAAATTTGGTAAATGAAATTTCTTAAATATCTGCACAAACATGTGAACTCATTTCAGACATTTTAAAAATATACCCACCTGTTAATCTTGATCACAACTAATATCTAATATATTTTGGAGAAAAAAGCAAAGTTACTGAACTTCCATCATTCAAAGGTATTATTTAGATACGAATACAAACTGGGTATATGAGAAGTCCACTCATACTTTTCAATATTTTTATGCTTTCCTAGGTGACATGTGCCATACTACTAAATGCAAAAGCAGTTAGGCAAGAAATTTGGCTTGGAAGGATGATTTCTTCCAATGCCATTGCTATGTACCTATTGCTTGTTATGACAATATCTCCACTAGTTGTTGTATCTTGTCCAAATTTGATGGCATACCTGCATAATATCATCAATATTGAAAGCCCAGTCAAATTTTTTTTTTTAAGATCAAGTTTAATACAGCAATTGGAAGAATAATGTAATGTCCTTTAAATCCTTGACAGAATGATATGAATTTGGTTATTGAAGAACATCAAAATACAATGTCTGGTAAATATTTTATGTAATTAATACTTTTGTTCAAAAGTTGAATCAAGTACAAAATTGCAAGCAGTAATCTTGACCTCATCAATTTGGGCTGGTTCTCAAATCTGCACATTTTCATTCAGGGCTATTTAAGTAGTTCATGTTTTTCTGAAAACCCAGTATCAACATAACCATTCTTTCAAGATTTTTTACATGTCCTCTATAGTTGTGATGTAGGCTCTCTGATGAATTGAATTATTTTTTTTCTGGACCTGGTGTGCAAAGTTAAAGATTTAGTGAAAATCTTGCATTGATATAGCCATCCATTCAGGAGAAGTAGTTACAAGATTTTCAAGATGGCTGCCATTGCAAATATAATCAGTGTAATTTTAATACAAGACTAGCTTTTAAGAAATCTTTTGGAGAGAACACCATGTAAATACAACCATCCTGTCAGAACACCATGTAATTACATGTACAACCATCCTGTCAGAACACCATGTAAATACAACCATCCTGTCAGAACACCATGTAAATACAACCATCCTGTCAGAACACCATGTAAATACAACCATCCAGTCAGAACACCATGTAAATACAATCATCCAGTCAGAACACCATGTAATTACATGTACAACCATCCAGTCAGAACACCATGTAAATACAACCATCCAGTCAGAACACCATGTAAATACAACCATCCTGTCAGAACACCATGTAAATACAACCATCCAGTCAGAACACCATGTAAATACAACCATCCAGTCAGAACACCATGTAAATACAATCATCCAGTCAGAACACCATGTAATTACATGTACAACCATCCAGTCAGAACACCATGTAAATACAACCATCCAGTCAGAACACCATGTAAATACAACCATACTGTCAGAATACCATGTAAATACAACCATCCTGTCAGAACACCATGTAATTACATGTACTACCATTCAGTCAGAACACCATGTAAATACAACCATCCAGTCAGAACACCATGTAAATACAACCATCCTGTCAGAACACCATGTAAATACAACTATCCAGTCAGAACACCATGTAAATACAACCATCCAGTCAGAACACCATGTAAACACAACCATCCAGTCAGGAGTAGTCCTAACATCTGCACGACAACAACAAAGTCTTATCTGCACCATTTTTATTTCAGAAACCAACTACACAACTATTTTAGGGAAAAATCCTTGATGACATGATCATATCTATTCAGCAAAAGTAGCATTTATAATATTTGTAACATGGTTGCCATGGTGGCCACACTAGATATCATACTGGCACAATTTTTATTTTGGTCCATTTCTTTTTTTTGGATGGACAGACAATAGAAGATAGACACAGGCTAATCCCATTAGCTCTTGGAATAGCAAAGCTAATGTTTTCAACCAGTAGAGAGCTAATAATTATAGTTTTCTAATATTTTATTTTGTAAGTTGACATGATAAAATTACAAATGTCTAGATCTATCATTTACTCCAGTAATCTACAGAATACAGTTGCATGTTTTCATACAATGATCAGATCTTCAGTTGAGACCATTCCTATGATCAAGTTCTCACTCTCTCTCTCTCTCTCTCTCTCTCTCTCTCTCTCTCTCTCTCTCTCTCTCTCTCTCTCTCTCTGCCTCTATTATGCAATATACATGTATATGCAGCATTTGCAAATAGAAATGCGAAAATTTAAATAACTAGTGAAGGTAATCAGGCATTGATTCTAATCCAAATAGGACCAGACATCTCAAACCTAACAACACAAAGTCTGCAGACTAGCATAAAAATAAAACATACTAATTGGCTACTTAATTGGAAACAGATACCATTGGATATCATCAGTATAATGTAGGGTTTTAAAATAGACATCTCTTATATTTTCATGGCCTATATGAAGATAAAGAATATCAATCTAACGTAAATACCATTTCAAATTGTTCGTCATAAACTTGAGTTTTACCCTTATTTCCATTTCAGTTTTTAAATGTTCTTGAGCTGAAGCGCTTTAGAAAAGATAGTCCTGTTAAGCTTTAACATAAACTGAAAATAAGTTTATGTCTAGTGGATATTAAGAGATAGTATATACCAACATTAAAATATTTAATGTGATATGGATATCACTTAGAATTATTCATAATTTTGGTAGGACAGATCCTGAAGCCATGAAGTTACTGTAAATGTATAAATTTGTGATGCAATTGCTTTTCTTTGTTATTTCGGTTGGTTTTTTTTTTCAATTTTGCTAGTCTCACAATCTCCCTAAAAAAAACTAGTAAAAATAAAAATAATTATAAAAAATATGGCCACCCAAAGGAGAATCCTGTCTAAAAAACCAGGCAAGACAGCTCTTCTGGATTTAAACTTAAATATTTTAACAAAGCATCATGCTCTACACTTACAGGACTATTTGTGTGAAATGCATTGTCTGTATTTTGTTTTATTTGCAATTCAAACCTTAAGCTATAACAATAAAATAGTTACAGCAGATTTATAAAAAAAACATGCATAAAAAACCCCACATCATTGCCAAATTTGCAAAAACTAAGAATATAGGTACATGTCTACTCAAATTGAAGCCAAATCATCAGAATGTACAATACTTACATCAATGTATGGCCTTAAAAATGAAATGACAGTTCAATGGTTTTAATTTACAGGTGCTATATTAACAATTTTGCAATGATAGTATAATTTTTGTATGTATCTAATCAGAATCAGTTTGAAGAAGTTAACAATATTATTAACATCCTAAATTAACATCTATAGTAATAAAAAAAAAAACACAAAATTTGTTGGGTGATTTAAAATTGTATATTTCCTTAGCAGCATGTAACATTAAGAACTGGACTGAAAATATGAAATGTGTTTTTTTTTAATATCAGGAGAAAAGATTCAAACACTTTTAGCCTAAAAGTAAAGATCCCTCTTTATCTGTATGGAGAATTATATAATGGATTACTGGAATTAGGTACATCAACCTTGACTACTGCAAACAAAGTCTTAATGGTAACCTGGAGTTTTGAGAGGACATTAATCCGACTATCATGTGACATAAAGTTAGATGAAGAACAAACATCTCATCTGCTACAGTGAAATAATCCGTCTTAGAAGACACCTTCATATTGTTGTTGTTATTATAGGGTTTAACGCCATTTTTCAGCATAGGATAGGCTATATACATGGCGGCCAGTATTAATGGTGGAAGAAGAACCCTGGAAAACACCTGGGAAGAACCACCGAGCCACGAGAAGCTACTGGCAGGCTTTCTCACTTACCCATGTTAGCCGAGTCTGACAGCTTCATATAAAGGAAATGATTGCATAAAGGACATTTATAAGCAACCAATTAAAGGCCATTAAAATTTTTCACTTTTACTTGCTTCATATTCCCTTCTTGGAGATAGGAAATGTAAAAGAAATTTGGAAATTGTATTCATACTTTCTATAATCTAGCAAATCTACCAAGTGTATATCATTATGTTGCTGGGGTAAAATGTATGAATAATATGTAAGCGTTAAAGGATCTCCAAATTATTCTTCGCACAAGGCTGGTTTGTGTCACTGAAGTCCTATATCAACTAAAGCTACGACTTTCTTGAAGTGAAATATTTTAAACAATTGTTTTTAAAACCAAACTAAACCCAAAATTACTTAATGTCTGCTTTTAATTCAATTGGGCCTTTTCTTGCCAATGAGGACTTTAATTTCTGATGATTTTTTGTGACATGAGTAAAAGTAAAATACCCAATGCTGTCTTCACTAGAATTAGTACCTGAAAACATAAATTTTTGGGGCACCAAAATATTAAAACTGTTTCTTAATTTAGCTTCAATACAAGAGGTGTCTGTCTAATAAGAAAGTAGTTTACTGGAAGTAATGTAATTATGAATTTCAAATGTGTAGTACATGTATATATAACAATTGTAAACAAACCACCCTGTAATCCCACATTCAGTGACAATACAGTACTTTATAGCGATTTAACAAAAATGTAAAATCCTTTCCATTACGGTGTGGAGGTGACATATAATATTTTCTGTGCATTACATTTAATAAATATAATCCAATGTCAGCATTACCTGTTTACATACTCAACATCAAGGTCACACCTATTCATCAAGGTCACATTTTTGTTTCCTGTAGCCTTTCCTTATAGGCAGATTTCACTGCAGCTACTGAGAAGAAAATACCTGGTCCACAGCATGAGATATTCCACCAATGGGTTTCTCTAATCAACAATAAGTAAAATCCAGCACCCAAATTATTAAAAATAAATATGAAATCATCATGAACACAACTTGGTGAAAAAAATGAGATGTCATCTGAAGAGAATATTTCATGGAAACTGAATTTTTTTATGTTGCCTTCAAATACTGCACATACATGTGAATTGAAAAGAGAGGTATACATAATATAACACAACAAAATTCCAACTATTATATAATACACAAATTGCTCTGTCAGGGTCCTTGTGCTCTCACAGGAATGACTAATATGTTGGGTCTTTATTATGTTGAATCTATTATGTTAAATCTATGACAATTCAATGCTGGCATGAAATTCTTATCATTCTGAAAAATGGAGATTCTGATATTATGAATACATAACACATGTACACTTAAATTGATACTTCATGATTTGATACTGGTAGCCTTCAAACTGCTCTTTTTCTCCACGTTTAAAAAGTCAGTGAAGCTCAAAAACAGCTATATGAGAATACAACAATATGCCTGAGACTGCTTACCTGGCTGACATTGCTTACCTGGCTCATATAAGCCTAACAGCCAGCTGAGCAAGTAATCTGAGTGAAAAGTAAATGTGGCTCAACATTATCAATATAAATTGAATAAGTCTTCTTGATACCATACTTTTTATCAAACTCAGCTGAGTAGCTGTTCAAAATTAGTTTAAACATTTTTTTCTGTTAGCAACAAGGCTAATTTCAGATGATGAAACCAGCATCATTTGTGAAGACTTGCAAATGTTTCCTGTCAGATAATCCAACATATTTTTGTAACAAGAAATCCACAGATTGTGCAGTCTCACTTGCCACATTGTGGTATAATACAAAAAACTTACACTGTCACTAGAGCAAGAAAGTAGGCCCATATTACCTTAACAACAGGTCACTGAGGTGAGTAATAACTCTAGTATAAATATACCCATCAAATATTATGACCATATACACAAAGTGTCAAAGGAACTGAGATAATGCAAATATTTCACAAAACTGCCAGAGTATGAAAGTGGGTCACTGAGGGTCATTTATAAATGGTGTATAGTACCATCCAAGATGAATAAAACTCATTAAATTTTATCACTGTACATACAACAGCATCAGACAAACTAAGGTGAGAGCAAAATCTTGGGAGGATGAAATGTAGGTTATAGTGACTGATTTTTGCCAATGCTGAATACTACCCATCAATATAAATATACCTGTAAAGTTTAATGACTGATTTTTGCCAAGGTTGAGTACCACCCTTCAATATAAATACACCTATCAAGTCTAATGACTGATTTTTGCCAATATTGAGTACCACCCTTCAATATAAATACACATATCAAGTCTAATGACTGATTTTTGCCAATGTTGAGTACCACCCTTCAATATAAATACACCTATCAAGTCTAATGACTGATTTTTGCCAATGTTGAGTACCACCCTTCAATATAAATACACCTATCAAGTCTAATGACTGTACATGCAACAGTAAGAAACTGAGTAGGTGAGACAAAAAATCTGTGCAGTGTCTGAGTAGTACTTGATAGGTTTTCCAATTTTTTATATTAAAAATGGTTATACTTGAAGATAAATTAGCATAATTTGCAAAAATTTAAAATATCTTTATAAAACAATGTTCCCTGTCAAATTTTTGTTTAAACTTGTCAAGTGGTTAAAAAAGCTGATGTTGACAAATACACAACAGATGATCCAAAATGGAGGGATGGAACTATCATTTGCTCACATGTCCTTTAGGCCAAGTGAACTAACAATCAATACATATGACCATGTTTAGAAGAATATGAATGTAGTATCCAATAAATTATATATACTATGACACAGAGCTATTGTAAAATTAAACACCCTTCTCAACTTTCAGGAGTAAAGTCCTTTGTATAAATTAAGTGCTCATATTTTATGCCTGCAATACATTCCATATCCCCTGCAAAAAAAATTTAAAAAGAAAATTAATTCAAGTTTACTGCATTCAAAAATCTATAATGTATACTTGCTTATTTACTTGCCAGCAAAGAAATACTCCGCTGGACAATTACTTTAAAATGTCTTTAAAATCTGAATGAAATCATTAAAAAGCAACCAGTTTTTCAAAGAAATTACTGGGGAATGCATTTAATCTGGACTAAATAGAGGATTCAATGATCATTGTTAGGCATTTATTAATGTGTAAATTTCACCTAATCATTCACAAAGTAAATAAAGCCCAAAGGACTAAAGGACTTTACAGCAACTTTGTGAGAATGTGATTAGGTAATAATTTACACATCTAAAAAGACCCAAACTTGAGTCATTTATAATTCTGACTTTTTTCTGTTATCAGATTAGTGGATTTCATCAATAAATCATTTACTTTTAGTTAGCTAGAACTTTTTCTTTCATTGGTCCCTTAACTGCAATGGAACAAATAGCCCCATCCCGCTAGCAAGTTGTCATTATATCGTATAGGGAAGAGTGTCCGCATGGGTCATGCCACTAATTTAAAGAGCTTATTATGGTCATTTAAACAAAATTTGGTTGTGGCTGTTTAACCCAGGTTATTCCTTTTTTTCTCAACATATTGCCTTGTGTATGGTACGTGTTCTTATGGCTATGTTTATTTTTGCTTTCTACACAATTTGTTCTTCAAAAGCAAAATTGTGTCCATTTTTATTGAGATCCCTTGCTCATCATGTGAACCTGACCATTATTAACAACTGGTAGAACACACTGTCAAAGCAAAAAGCACTAATTTCAAAAGACTGGCTTGAAAAGCCTGCCATATGCTTTATTTAGTAAAACGCGACAGTGTTGGAGTGCATGATGGTTTGTGCCAATATATCATTTTAGCTTCTAATGGACGATTTTAACCTCAGGGTTGTAAATTTTGATCATAAATCACAGGGCTGGGTGGATAGGGGCTTGTTATTATTATAGTGTATGGCATTGGCACATATAAAGCTTCACATAAAATGACCTAAAAACAGTGAAACAAACATAGTCCTCAAAATTTACGTAAAATTTACCAATAAATAAAAAAATTTGATTAGTATCACATGACTGTTTTTATCCAATCAGATTGTAGAAAATTTAGTCAACTAAAAAAAAGGAATTATTTGCAAATAAAAAGCAAAATATTTTACTCACTAATAGCAATAACAATATGAGTGGCAAACCGGAAAGGAATCTTTTTTTTGTAATATAAATTTGTTATAAACAGATTTGTGTAAAACTATTCCTATACAATATGTGACAATTCTGCCTTTTCAATTGATCTTTGGAATAAAATATTAATGCATCTTAATCTCATGTTCCTATAAAAAGGCTGTCAACATGACTAGTGACCTTGACCTTTCATAAAACTCTGTTTCTGATGTAATACTCCCAAATCTTGTATATGACAATTTACTTGTGAAAAAACAAATGAACTGAAATTTTACAGGGCAACATGGAATCTCAAAATTCTGTGACTATCATTTTATTTCAATTTCATGTTACCTACTACCAAAATTTTAACGGAGTATTATGTTCAAAGCATTAACAGTTGGAAACTAGGTTTTCCTCATGTCTATAAAGTTTGAGGTTTACTTATATAAAACAGCAAACAAAGCCTTTTTCCAGGTAAAGTTTCTTTAACAACATATGTGACCTTGAATTTCATCCAGTTATAATGGATTTTAGACAATTATTTTTCAGTACTTTGATTGTTCTATTAAGCCTTAAAACCAAAGTTAATTCAACTAGTGAAGCCCTAATAAAGTTATTCAGCAGAAAGAAAAAAAAGTGAAGGCTAAAGTGTCAGGTCAAAAATTGGCTACAAATCCACAGGTCTGTTATAAAAAAGTAAATATCAACCTTAACTTTTTAATGTAAAGATTCAAACCCAAATTTAATTTCTATTTAGACTCTGCTCAGTGGAAAAACATGGAATGGCAAAACTCTAAGTCAAACAGGCCCAGAAGGTTAAAAAATGGTGAAAATTTTATTTGACCTGCATCTTCCTTGTATATTGTATATTCTTTGTATATTCAATCCTGGAAATCCTTCAAAAGTTATGGAGTAGAAACAAAACTTGAAATGGTAAATTCTATCTTAAACAGGGGCTATAACTGGAAACACCAAAAGTCAAACTGGACTTGGATCTTTGTAAGGTAAAGCTTAATATCAAGTTTTATTTCAATATATGAAATCCTTTAAAAATTACTCTGTGGGAACAAAATTTGTGATGGACATAATGGAATACAATGGCAAAGATATACAAATGTGACACAATATGCCTCCTCCACTGCCATTTTACAAAAAATTTGAGGGTAAGATAAACTGCAGATTATATTGGTATTCAATTTTTCGAAATGATGCTATGCCTGGATTCTTTACTGGCAAATTCAAATGGAGGCAAAAATAATATTTAACCAGATATAGGTTATAAAACGACAAGAAAATACATAACAAAAATATCCCAATATAAAAGTCATGTAAATATTTAACTTCATGATTTACAGTACATATGCACAGTAACCTAATGCAGTCAATTATCACAGGTAAATCCTCACCCTTTGAAGTTGTAATTCACAGGTAAATCCTCACGCTTTGAAGTTGTAATTCAGTTTCACACAAATAAAACTGATAAAAGCAAAAACAATGGTTCATAACAAAGTCTGAACACAATTTGTAGATTTTGTCAGAAGTACATCTTGGGAGATTTCCTAAGTCTTTAGTTTATTGATCTTACCTCCATATAAAACATACATAAATAACATACACTTGGTACAACAGCTGCAGTTACTGTAACATTACAAAATGTTTTCACTTTATGAAGTGAAGTCAGCTATGGAAGCCTGACTTTTAAAAACCATGCATCATGGTTTCAATACACATATGGATAGCATTTATGCCCCATGCCTTATAAAAAAGAAAATATTTCAAGATCTTTAGGAACAAGGAAGAGAAGCACTCTTTAATCCCACAATGTCCTTAGCTTCATAAACATTTCTTTGACATAACTATGAAAAGCATTGTGAGAAGAATCTTATCTTTAGCCTTGAGTTATAGGAGCTGAGATAGCAGAACACTGGACTTGTAATCCAGTGGTAGTGGGTTTAATACCTGTGGGCCCAGGTTGGTTACTGTATTGTGTCCTTATGAAAGGCACTAAGTTCCTATTTCCTTTGCAATATATAGCCATTGTGTTCAAAGTAAAGTTACAAGCAAAACAATAACAACAACCTTTAGCCTAGGGGTTGACATGACATGTTTAGCTGAAAATCAGGTTCAGGATCAACAAGTCTGGCTTGATGACAAATCATTACCAGTAGCAACAAGCCTGGCTTGATGATGAATCATCACCAAGAGCAACAAGTCTGGCTTGATGATGCATCATCACCAATAGCAACAAGTCTGGATTGATGATGCATCATCACCAATAGCAACAGGCCTGGCCTGATGATGCATCATCATCATCAGCATTAAGTCTGGCCTGATGATGCATCATCACCAATAGCAACAAGCCTGGCTTGATGATGAATCATCACCAAGAGCAACAAGTCTGGATTGATGATGCATCATCACCAATAGCAACAGGCCTGGCCTGATGATGCATCATCATCATCAGCATTAAGTCTGGCTTGATGATGCATCATCACCAATAGCAACACATCTGGATTGATGATGCATCATCACCAATAGCAACAGGCCTGGTCTGATGATGCATCATCATCATCAGCATTAAGTCTGGCTTGATGATGCATCATCACCAATAGCAACAAGTCTGGATTGATGATGCATCATCACCAATAGCAACAGGCCTGGCCTGATGATGCATCATCATCATCAGCATTAGGTCTGGTTTGATGACACATCATTACCAGTAGCAACAAGTCTGGATTGATGATGCATCATCACCAATAGCAACTGGCCTGGCCTGATGATGCATCATCTCCAATAGCAGCATATACAGATGTTTAAGGTTACTGAAACTGAATGATTTATTCACATTTTTGTCTTGTCTTTCTTCATTCAGAAGTTTCAGGAAAGATATTAAAAATCAAACTGCAGGTTTGCCTTCAACACCATGGACCACATGGACCAAAAAAATTAAGTTCACACATGATATACATATAGTAATCATCCAACAATTATAGAACTAAATTTTTATGAATGCAGGTCACAAAAAAATGACCCACGGGCAACATTTGGCCCACTGGCCTTAGGACCATTCTGATTTAATTCATAGCTAAAATGTTGTTTAAAGATTATTTTCAAGCCCATTTTTTATCATCAGGACCTATTCTTTGCATATCTGGCCAGATATATTTGCCAAAACTTATCTGCCAAAACTTCTAAAAAAAGTTAATTTCATTTGTCTCACAGTGAGAATAGACAAAGATGTCCTTACTGGGCAACTTATCTAAATGAGGGAGTAAACCCAGCTGGAACAGGTTACCAGCTTTTCTGCTGGAAGGTACATTGTGAAGAACTGGCAAAATCAATATAAGTCTGTGCTCTCTCACTTTAAGCCATGAAAACTGGCATATACTACATGTATATGAGCCATCACTTGACTTGCAAAAAAACCCCATCATATATGGGACAGCTTCAGTAACCATCCATAAATGATTTTCTACTTTTACAAATCCCACACATCTCTACAATAAATGAAGTTCCACTTTTACAAATCCCACACATCTCTACAATAAATGAGTTTTCACTTTTACAAATCCCACACATCTCTACAATAAATGAGTTTCCACTTTTACAAATCCCACAGAGTTTCCACTTTTACAAATCCCACACATCTCTACAATAAATGAGTTTCCACTTTTACAAATCCCACACATCTCTACAATAAATGAGTTTCTACTTTTACAAATCCCACATCTCTACAATAAATGAGTTTTCACTTTATAAATCCCACACATCTCTACAATAAATGGCAAAATAACACCATATTTACCATTAAGTACCCTAGGTTAGTGACTGCTGAATTTAATTGTCGGTACAGGAGTTATTATTTAAAGATAAGAAGAGTTATTGAATATATTGCCATACTGCTCTAACGAAGCAATGGTTATTATTATGACATATGCAATGTGCCTCTATAATGCAAGGAACTGCCTAATTTAGGATTTGAATTTAATCTATCTCTTCATTAATATAGTCATACAAGTTTCTAAAGGATTTAATGCAGAATCAAGTATTTTAAATGATTAATAAATTTGATATAAACTTTTTTTAATAACTTTCATATTGATATAGTTTTTTTCCTAATAACTTTCATAATTTCTACAACCTTTTCAACATATGGCAAGTGGCCCAGGTGGGCCTTATAATGTTTTCCTGGTTTACATACATGTAATGACAGTTGACTGAGTTGACTAAGCTTATGTAATATTAAATCTGATTGAAATTCAATCTCTATTGAAACAGTCTCAGCCAATAAGATACAAAATACCTCATATATATGCATGTATCCTGTACATTATCAAACTCATCCAATATCATGCTGATACGGCCTAATGACCAAGCTGGATCAAAATTGGAAAGAAAAATTATTGCTAGCACATTGAGAAGCTCAGCTAATACTGTATATACTCTTTTTTAGACCAACTGCAAGCTTAACAGACCCCTATCTGCCATTGAATAATACACCAGCAGATCTGGGTATGTGTTAGAGTAATCAGTAGAATAACAACAAAGCCCCTGACTTTCTGGCACATTATGCCGTAGCAGATCAGGATCTTTGCTGCTTGCGGTTTGACTGGACTTATAAGTAGGTATATATGGTATCTGATGCAATAACTTAATAGGCATAGACATTAATCATTATCATGCTAAAATGAAATCATGTATAGCCTATCTGCCAAGTCTGATTTAAATCCTATTAAAATAGTTTTCTAGAATGGTAAAAAACTCTGCCAATCGGACATATCATCTAAAAAATAACATAAACACCCCTTTTAATAAAATTAATTTTAAAAACTCTTGATGACATTAGCCTATTTATCAAGTCTGATAAAATCTGATCAGATAAAAAGTTGCTAAAGTGTTGAAAAGTTCAGACGCACAGTTGTCTCATTGACATTTGTGGATCTCACTCAGCTCTTGAACATGTGGATCTCACTCAAACAAGTTCTTGATGACTTAAATATACTTACCAGGTTTGATTTAAGCTGGATCAGGATAGAAACAAGCCAAGCCAATAAAAAACAAGATTACCAAATCAGTATGTGTGATTCTTAGTCATTATGAAAGACATGTGAGATCTTGATCATATCAACCTATATTCCAAGTTGATGAAAATCATACCATAGCTTTGGCTTTCTGAGTGGTAAAATGTTCATACAATAAATGCATAATCTCCTTAATGATATAAAACCCACATTCTAAGTTTGATCAAAATCAGATCAGAAATATGTTCTAGAACAGTAACACAATCAACCAACTAATCAAATGTAGGATCACCTCATTAATAATATGTGTGGATCTTGGATCTTGTTCATTGTTTTAATTTGTCTGAGATCTTGTTAGAAGCACACATTCCAAGTATGATCAAAATAAGATCAGAAACATGTCCATGAAGCAAAGTTTACGGATGGACAGACAATTGACAGATGGATGGAAAGACAAGCAATGGTTGGATGGAGAGACAATGGATGGTGGATGGATGGATGGAAGATGGACAGTGAATAGATCAAAAATGTACAATGGATGGAAGATGTACAATTAATGGACAGAAGATGAACATGGATGGATGGAGAGACAATGAATGGATGGAAGATAGAAAAGGGAAGCATAGTCATACCATAAACCCAAGTTAGTTGTACAGTTAGGTGAGCTAAATATTTCTGTACCAGTTAATCGGATTTTTTAAACAGATACTCATTCATGTTAGACTGTTGAGACTTTGGAACTCTGTAACAAATTATTTTTTTATCCCACTTCAAGGTCCTTTAAAATAGTCACTAGTGGTAGGAACACAGACAAGTGATAACTGAGACCATAGTGTAACCTGAATTTCTCTTAGAAATCATTCCAAGGCAAAAAAATCCACTTACAAGATATCATAGTAAGGCCTGTAAATGTGATACATAGTACATAGTACTGAATTCTTTATTTCATGATACAGAACACGTTTCATTTGCATATTATCTTTAGCTTATCACATGCATAAAAACAATGGAAATCCAAATACTGCCATGAAATTTATCATCTTCAGCACGCAGATGGAAATGGGAACAATGTGGACATCTACTACCTGATAGAGAAATCACTGCAGGTATGCAAAAATAAAACTTATCCACACACCTTTCTCCATAAAACAATATGAACTGCTGGCATAAAATCACAGCTATTTTCTCACCATTCTGATACTTCATTACATACATCCTACACAAATTTTAACATCCATTACGCTTACAACTATATCTCTGCCAAAATCAAGTTTTCTTTGCATAAGATTCTTGTTGCATTTAAGAGACCAAGGAAGTGGACATTTCTCTTTTCAGAGTTTATCCTTTCGCTTTGTCTGATCAACAACAACTCTTCTTCCATTTGTTATCACTCGGGGTATCTCTCGTCTTTGTGGTGTTGGAGTTTTGCTAACCCGTTCTTTCTCAAATACCTGCCAAAATAAAAGATTAAATAAAATTATACAAGTTTGAAACACATTTACCATCCATCACACAAGTTATTTTGTTCTCTCTCTCTCTCTCTCTCTCACACACACACACACACACACACACACACACACACACACACACACACACACACACACATATTTATAATATTGTCTTACAGTAATAGGGCCTGGCAGTATAAATTAATACATGTGTGACCATGATGAAGATACACTCTAGTGTATAAACTGTATATACTCATTTATAAGTCAATTCAATCTGTGGACAACCGACTCGGATCTATGATTTCATAATTCAATAGCAGCTCAAGGTTTATATCATCTTTCTATTAAATACTCATAGCAAACTGTATCGACTTAGATCTGCTAGTGCAGTCGGACTTGGCTTAAAAGCAAGTGTATCAGTATGATGGTCCATAATAAGGACTTCAACAGAGTGTGAATTGTTGAATCAGTGGAATAAGAGAACTAACCAATCACAGTACATACATATGCATTGTGAACCAATGATTGACCATTCAATATGGTGGATGGGGACACCAGGGGAAAGGGATTAAGTGTCCACTAAGAATTGTGGATATCTAGTAATATTGTCTGTGCTATTTATCAGTCAAATAGATAGGAAGATGTACCGAAGAATGCAGGAACAAATATGAGGTTTTGAATTTAATGGATATCCTCATACCCCTGTCCATGACAGAGTGTACATCAGAAAAAATGCTCAGCTACAACATAAATTCTGTTGAATATTTGCAAGTACATGAACCTTTTAGCATATACACATGGACATTTACACTTTTCTGCAACAAGAAGTAACTTTGATAATTTTTCTCAAGTTCTTTTCAAACAAATTAGCTGTGCACAAATAAAGAACAAGGATTTACAAGCAAAGACCTCTTCCATTTCCAGTTCAGAGTAGACAAGTAAGTTCCAAGTAAGGCCATTACAAATATGCTGCCAAATATATTAATTACAATCAATTTAATTAGAAATTTGGTTTTATAGCCCTGGCAAGTATGTGGTTAAGTCATATCAATTTTAGTCAATAAAGACGACATTATTTAGACACATGATATTTTCTGCTTATGCGTAATGCAGTAAACATTAAACAAAAAAAAAAAAAAAAGAACTACAAATAAGAAAAAATTCTATTCAAACAAAGCTGGCACAAAATTGATGAAAAGCTAGAGGCTATTCAATCTACAGTAAATTCCATCATATTTATCACTGACATTCATTTTAATTTCAAGTTTGCATAACAGTAGGCATTTCCATTCAATTTAAAAGATGATCACATGATACATGTACATGAGAATTTAACTACCACTGCAATATGGAAACACTTTTATTTGCCATCAGCACTTACTAAATGGCACCATCCCTCTTTTTGTGCTGAAAAGATATGTATCTGCAGGTCTTTCACTTTTGACAATTATTGTTTGTCATTCTAATTCGAGTTTGTCATGCAATTTAAAACTTAGTTTGGGTTCAAAAAACTCAGTGCCATTTGGGAAGTTATGAACACAATTTCAGTAATTTAACATGGCTGAACTAATTGCTAAACCCTGTAAAAATGTGCATTTCGTACCTGTTCTTTGAGTGGTATAATGTTTTGTTTTAATTACTGCAACTTCTTAAAAATGATAATTAGGTCAAATGTAACAAGGAACTTTACTGATAATAAAATAATATTAGCTTGTCATTTGTTAACTGTTTTCCAGTCTATGTCATGTGGTCTGTCATGTGGTCTGAAAGAATATGTTGAACTAAATGAAGCTGAATCAGCATTAACTGAAAATAACAAATACAAATTTATTTCCTGCCAAAACTATTTCAGTGATTATGCATTTCCATTCCTTTCACCTGACCATCTCATAATATTGAACTTCTCAGATGACCAAACCAGCGATCATCAAATTATTTGTTTGAGCTGTTGTAAAAAGAATACAGTAGTATAAAATTGGTGGAGTATGCATACAAACAATATGTTCATGATAAACGTAAACACATACTAAATGTCTTCAGAAAATGTGTTATATGAACATGTATATTTAGAGTGGAAACACTATAAAAATAATATTTCATTTAAAGAGGGTAGCTCATACAGTCAATGACTAGTCTCCCCCAAGGCCATCTTACAAAAGTTTGTTCTTGTTGTGCTTAACGCCATTTTTCAGCACACGATAGGCTATTCATGGTGGCCAGTATTAATGGTGGAGGAAGAAACTGGGAAATCACCGGAAAGAACCACCGACCCACGAGAAGCTACTGGCAAGCTTTCTCACATATCCACATTTGCTGAATCCTAGACTCGAACCCATGCAGACAGAGGTGAGATGGCAGTGATCCTTAATGGACAGCACTTTAGACCACTCGGCCACTCAGGGCCCCATCTTACAAAAGTATGACAATGTGCATTATTTAATTGATAATAGTGATTAATATTTATTTGAACACACATGTATTTTAATTATTATAGATATTAAATTCCAATTATAACTCATTAATAACATACACATACTCAACATATCTCTTCTTTAATACCAAAATAGCTTCTGCATATTATACATGCAATCATTGCACCAGAGTAATGAAAACTTTTCTTAAATTGATATTTTACTGGTCTTGGTGGATGAAGGTTTTCATGTGATGTTTATCTCAACGGGAAATATGCTGAATAAGGCCTGAATAAATCCTTTAGATTCTTGGGTACAATTCTATGTAAACAATGCTATGCAAGAACTGTCTCATGAAAATCAATTCTTTCATACATTGCAAACCACTTTTGTCTTTTATAAAATACTTCTGATAGATATCGGTAATCAACAGATAAATCATGTTTGATGCCTTTTCTGAGTTTATTGTGCTATGAATATGTAATTAAATTGGTTGTGTGTTAGTGTTAAATTCTTTATCTTATTTTTATTTCATTACATTTTATTGTAATGATTATTTTCATGAAATTTGATAATTTTTTAAAAAGTAAATTCTATTTAATTTGAATGCAAAATCTATTGCAGAAGCATTATTTTTAGCTCACTCTGGTTCGTGGAGTTAGTAAACATCAGTTGATATTATTTCCAAGGTCATGTCAGCCCACATATTACCCATGTGTAAACAAAGTTTTTCTTTTCTTGGTTCTTCAATGGGGATACATGACAAATGGCTTGTAGTAAGTGACCATGTGACCTATTTCGTGATCTAAAATTGTGTTTAAGACTAAAGTTTTTGGTGATTTGGGGTTAGTCGTTCTTAACACTTCGAGGGAACAAGGTGTTTCTAATTGTTGTTGCTAGTTTGTTTTTCATCTGATTTTTTAATTTAATAATTTATTCTCTAGAAAACTAAACAAGTGTACTTAGGGTATTTTGTTTAAAAAAAGTTCTGGGAGAAAGAAATTCAGAGGAAGTTTTTTGGACTTCAGAAGCTGGAATATTATTCTTGATTCACAAATTCAATGTGGAACTTCTGACACATCAATACTTCATCTGATGTCATCATCTGCAATCTTTGAACTTTGCTGGGATTTGAACATGGATTCATTTAGGACAATTTAGTGATAGGACTTAAATTTTTTTATTCCAGGATTAATTTTTGGATTATATTCACAAACTGTAAGTCCTTTTTCATATTTTATTGAGTTTTCTAGAGTAATAAATTAATTTTGTTAAATTTTACAAAGCTTGTTGGTTTCACTCTTTTCTTTATTACTTTAAACAAGCCAAGATTTGTAACAACTGAATCTGTTATGAAATGGAAAGTTTCAAAACCAATACAATGAGGCTAGTCTACAATTATTTGGACAGCACAGACCATAAGATGAAATTTGGATAGTGCTGTGTATATTTTATATTGTAAAGCAACTAAATATTTTTCTGGGATTCTTTGCTCTGACATTATTATGTCAATACATTTTAGTTGATGAGTCATTATTAACAACTGAAAAAAGGCATTCTGCACTGTCTATTGTCTGCACTATCTACTGTCTGCACTGTCTACTGTAGCTCAAGCAGCAGGCAAGTTCCATGTCTGTCATGGACATCAACTGTTACATAACTGAACTGTTGCAACCAACTTTCCTACTGGGACAATAAAACTTACTTTGTCCACTATGGGCAACAATGACCACTATAGTTGGACAGTGATGGGCAACAGTGTGGACAGATTCATTCCATCACTGAAACATGGATTTTCTATGATCTGCAACCAACTTTCCTACTGGGACAATAAAACTTAATTTGTCCACTATGGGCAACAATGACCACTATATTTGGTCAGTGATGGGCAACAGAGTGGACAGATTCATTCCATCACTGAAACATGGATTTTTTATGATCTGCATTGCATGTACTGTATATGATTGCTTGTGGGATGAGAAATTAAACTCTATGTTGTCATAATTTCTGGGTAACCATTATTCTAGGGAAACCAATCTGCAAAGCCTCAACTATGCACAGACATGTATCAGGCTGACAGAGTGACAACATATGTATCAGGCTAGGAGGATTACAATAAATGTATCAGGCTAGGAGGATTACAACATATGTATCAGGCTAGGAGGATTACAATATATGTATCAGGCTAACAGGGTGACAACATATATATGGAGCTAGCAGAGTGACAACACATGAGTATTAGGCCAGCAGGGTGACAACATGTATCTGCTAGCAGAGTGACAACATATGTATTAAGCTAGCAGGGTGACAACACATGTATCAAGCTAGCAGAGTGACAACACATGCATCAGGCTAGCAGAGTGACAATACATGCATCAAGCTAGCTGAGTGACAACACATGCATCAGGCTAGCAGAGTGACAACACATGCATCAGGCTAGCAGAGTGACAACACATGTATCAGGCTAGCAGAGTGACAACACATGTATCAGGCTAGCAGAGTGACAACACATGTATCAGGCTAGAAGAGTGACAACACATGTATCAGGCTAGCAGAGTGACAACACATGTATCAGGCTAGCAGAGTGACAATACATGCATCAGGCTAGCTGAGTGACAACACATGTATCAGGCTAGCAGAGTGACAACACATGTATCAGGCTAGCAGAGTGACAACACATGTATCATGCTAGCAGAGTGACAACACATGTATCAGGCTAGCAGAGTGACAACACATGTATCAGGCTAGCAGAGTGACAACACATGTATCAAGCTGGCATGAGAGTGACAATACATGCTTTTATGGAAACCTGAAAAATATGTCACTCTTTATAAATGAGAAAACTTTTAAAGTGAAAGCATTCATCTAAAAAGTTGTGTTTAACACATTACTGATAATACTAAAACCTGAATCTGGCCATGTACAGAAACAATGAAGATATACCAGTCTCGTACTGAAACATTTTATCAGACCAGCAGTAAACTAAATAACAATGTAATACAAACTGATACAAATACTTTATTAATTGCCAGTCCTAGGACAGAAATAAAATAGAATTACCACAAAAAATATGAAAAAATTAAAAATTGGGATGAGTAAGTTTAAATGAATGTTTGAAAACGAAAATAGAAAAAAAGGATATAAAAAATCTGGCATGCCACCAAAAGTATTGAACTTAATACATCTTGTTTGGCAGCTGAGACACACAGAAAGGCAAATAATTGCCCATCCAAGGATGGGAGTGAAAAAACCCATTAAACATAAAAAGTTACAAAAAAGTAAAAAAAAGATAAATAAAATTGGGATGAGTGAACTTAAAAGAAAGTTAGAACATAAAAACTACAAAATATAGTTTTGAACAATCTGGGATACTGCCACGAATTTTGAACTCATGACCTCCTGTGTGGCAAGCAGGACTCACAGAAAGACAAATATGGGTGTTGATATATATATATATATATATATATATATATATATATATATATATATATATATATATATATAAAATACGAAAACACATGAAATAAAACTGTTTTGATCTAGTTTATTTTTTTTAAAAATATGCTACTATTCACTGAATTTATTCATCATTTGTACAACCGTTCATCATTATGCATTTAAAACAATGTCTGATATAGGTATGAAAGAAAAAATAATAATAGTCACTGGTATTTGACAGAAACATTTCAATGTCAGGATCCAAATTTGGTGGGCAAGAAGTTGGCAAAGATTCATTCCTGCCACAAACATCCAATCTTTGGATGAGATTTTCTCATTTTACACCAACATGTATAACTGATTTTATAAATCCTTACTTGAAAACTAATGTCCTCCTCTCCATTTTCTCTTGTGACTGAAATGCTGTGTGTGGGAGACAGTCCTGTCTCAGATGTGTATGAGGAAGAGCTGTCTGTGCTTATTTTTCGCTGATTCAATGCATCTCCTCTTGGCCCCAGCATAAGGGTTTGGATGTGTTCACAAACACGTCTGAACCTTCGAGTTGGACCTGCAATACAGCATGTTAATTTTCACAGTTATTATACATTGGACCTGCAATACAGCATTAATTTTCACAGTTATTATACATTGGACCTGCAATACAACAAGTTAATTTTCACAGTTATCATACATTGGACCTACAATACAGCATGTTATTTTCAGTTATTATACATTTTCAGTAGTTACTCACAGTGAAAATGTTTGTTAAAATAAACCAGAATCTGGCATCTCCTTCCTGTAGGTCTGACTATTGTTTCAAGCCAAGCACATTTTGCTGCATAAATACTGGGTGCACAAAATTCTGACCCATTCATACCTAAAAAACAGGGAGCCTAGACAAGACTGCATACATATTGACATAACATATCCTTTGTCATCATACATGTACTAACTTTCACCATGTAAGACAATTTAGTCATGTCAAATTAATCAACAAATTTTTATATGATGTACCAAAAGATGAAAAGATATTGGCTTTCTAAAATAAGGAATTTTATATACACTGTGTTTTATATACATTATTTTATATAAATTGTTTTATATACATACTTTATATACATTATATTACATAAATTGTGTTTTATATACATATTGTTTTTTATATACATTGTTTTACATAAATTGTTTTACATAAATTGTGTTTTATATACATTGTTTTACATAAATTGTATATCATATACATATTGTGTTTTATACACATTGTGTTTTACATAAATTGTGTGAATAAATATTCATATTGCATTTTATATACATTGTGTTTTACATAAATTGTTTTTAAATACATTGCATTTTATATAAATTGTGTTTTACATAAATTGTGTTTTATATACATGTTTTACATAAATTGTATTTATATAGTTTAATATAAATTGTGTTTTACATAAAATGTGTTTTATATGCATTATCTTATATATATATATATATATATATATATATATATATATATATATATATATATATTGTGTTTTATATACATTGTGTTTTACATAAATTGTGTTATATATATATTGTGTTTTACATACATTGTGTTTTGTATACATTGTGTATTATATACATTGTATTTTACATAAATTGTGTTTTATATATATTGTGTTTTACATAAATTGTGTTATATATATATATTTTTTACATGCAGTAGTGTAACAATAATTTGTATTTGAAGCAAATTTTGTCACCTGAAGCCGTAATCTTACTGAGACAAAGGTATGCTTGTAGAAATCTGGATACTTGCAGTAGTGTAACAATAATTTGTATTTGAAGCAAATTTTGTCACCTGAAGCCGTAATCTTACTGAGACAAAGGTATGCCTGTAGAAAGCTGGATACTTGCAGTAGTGTAACAATAATTTGTATTTGAAGCAAATTTTGTCACCCGAAACCATAATCTTATTGAGACAAAGGTACGCCTGTAGAATACTTGCAGTAATGTTACAAAATATGAATCACATTTTGTTGCCTGACTAAGAGTTCTAATAAATGAAATCTGAAGTTACTGAAAGATACTAAAACCACTTTGTTACATACACTTTTAAGATGTACCAATTTTCATGGTGTTGATGGGCAAGCTAGGCCACAAATTCCAAGTCACAATGAAATATGAACTAAACTGATATTAAAAGCATCCTCACCCTTTACTTTATCCCATGGTAAAGCATTACTTCTTTGCTTTATTAAACTATGAATATATCAGGGATCATTAATTTTTTCCAAGTTCAATTGGACATTTTGAATGACTTTATACATACATGCATGAATCTGCACTTTGTGAAATATATTAATTCAAAATAATATGATCCCTCTTTAGGTGGTAGCAGCAAACCATAAGTTTATGATTTGCTATGTATTTTCACACAATTTTAAAAACAACAACAATTTGAAGCAAAATGTTTTTACACATAATTCTTCTCACTGATCATAATGTTGACACTATTTTATGGCAAATCCATGTAAAGTTCATCAGTTTGGTATAAACATTCTCTTTGTTTTGATGATAAAAATGTCTGTTTCAATTTCCCTTTCACCTCCTTACTGTTGTCATTTAAATGAATACCAAAATGATTTATTCTCATAATTTCATCTTAAGTGTCAACACTCATCGTGCCCCACAACTTTGTTTTGACAAATTTGGGTGCAAAAATCTTCACACCCCATGCATCACTGAAGTACCTGTGAAATTTACATGAAATTTTTTGGGTAGTGTCTTGTCATTGAAAAAACCAGTTTTGTCATTACTCCAGTTACTTACAGTCCTCTACAAATGTTTTACACAATGAACTTACCAGTTCCCAAATTCATTACTTTGCTGTCACTTATGACTGTGTCACTATTCTCTTTTTGGTTGACTGTAATGAGCAATCAAAATGTCTACATGATTATACCCAAGCAAAGGCATGTGGACTACCAATTGCAGGAATAGTGTAAGGTATAAAGACTGAGGATGCATTCAAAATTGCATGGTCTGGGAATCTATCATGTATATTTGCATGAATAATCAGTTTACATTGTACTGCTTTGGCTGACAAAAAAGTCAGTTCCATTCATCTGAAGTGACAACTGTTGCATGTAGAAAGTCACTGCTGAAAACCCCAAAATGGGGACTGTATCTCAAGTACACTGCTTCCACTGATATTTAAAATACAACAAGATGCATCATGGGAATTTACAGCAAATCTCTCATCTGCAAACATCAACTAGAGGTTACAGGTTTCATCACTATGCTGTGACATGGTGAATAGTGCTCTCTCAAGCAGTAAAACCAATCCATGTTTTTGTTTCATCTAGATATAGAAAAAAGGAACAAAATAAAAAATATTTAGAATAACACATATCTTTACTGAGAGGTCAATCTCTGAAACCTTGTCTGTGACTTTTAAAATTATTCATGGTTTGTGACTTTTTGTAACTCTTCACCTTCTGCTGATGCATATATGCAATCCTAAAAACAGCCTTGTAACTCCACAGACACATATACAAACTGCTACTAGTACTTTCTCTGTCCTGGTTGGCACATACTTGTATTTCTGGCCAAGGGTTGGGAAACCCCAGAAACACATATAAATGTTTCATATTTAAGCTTTGCATTGCATGAAATTACAAACATTCATTCTTTTTAAAAAAATATTTAGCCAATGAAAATAGTCCTTACATACAATGATGAAAGTATTTAATTAGTAGTTTTACAGCATATAAGTGGGAAATTCTATTGAAAACGATGTCAATTGTGAAAATAAAACAAAATGGCAACATTCATATATTTTGACGATGATTCTGACAAAAGATTTGATGGATTTGAAAGTGAAGACATTGCAAATGACATTGATTTTAATAAGATTCAAGATGAAGGATTGGACATTAGTATAAGCCCTGTTTCAACACCTGACACTTCAGATTTGTCTGACTTTGAAGATGAAACGCCACAATCAAATCTGGTTGGAACATGTAAAGCTGGTAAATGTGGACGTCTTTACAGCAGTTTCAGGGCCAACATTTTATTTTAGAAGAAAATGCAAGGGAGATAGATTTCATTTTACATTTTTTACCTGAAGAAAAATTCCAGTTACTGGTAGATGAAACAAACAGATATGCCAAAAAACAAATCAGTGAGAATCCTGATCTCAAGTGGTCACTTACTTCCATTACAGAAATGAAGGCATTTCTTGGAATATGTCGTTTTTAGTGTAATACAAAATTACCAAATCTGCAGTAAAATAGTGGACACATTGTTGTGCAAAATAGTGGTGAGAAAAATTAGTCTAATATACATTATAAACACACACATATATCTGGAGGTATTTTTTTAAAATTATGAATAGGTGAATATAAACATTGATTCCTGTGGATTATATGTACTTGTTGGTGGAAATGAGTGGCACAAAACATTGGTAAGTGTTTAAAATTTTTTTTATATTAAATTACATAGTTTACATGGGACAAGACTGGTATAGAGAATGTCAACAACAATGTGCATTAACTCAAGAAGCTCTCACTCGGGTAGCCATCATGATGCTCTAGATTTCAGCCTACCAACAGCTGCTAGAAGGCAGGCTGCTTATCAGGCTTAACAGGCTGGGCTATCAGTTTATGCAGAAGGTAGAGTAAAATTACTCATGGCCCATTTGTACCACGGGCTAAATGACGTCATGAAATTAATTTTACAAGATAAAATGTTTAACTTGTTTTTTATTTTCAGATTGCAACATTTTATAATTTTTGTATCAATTTCCATAACAGAAATGTGTAGTTAAAGTTCTGATAATACAAATGACGGTTGATGATGTCATCATATTCAAAACTCGCATTATTAAATTTCCCTAGTATTAAAAGAAAACAGATTCTGCGCTGTGTTCGAAACGATTATTAGACTCTTCCGCATATTTACTGCAGAATAGAAGCTAGTACAAATGGGCTATTTCCCCGCATGGTTCACATTCCCAGTGCTTGTGACCGTAATGGTGAAAATAAAGGTCAATTCGCCGGATTGCATTCATGCAATGGTCGTCTGAGAGTGATGAGAAAGTGCGTTACTGTTTTTTTAATGGATATGTGTAGTTTTTCAGTCTTCGTGCGATTCTAAAGGGATAAAAGACTCGTGAGAAAATTCGAATCGAGTGGAGGGTTGTGGTCACTCTTGCATTCCTTTATTTATTGTATAATACTATTAAGGTAATTTCATGTAGTCAAAAATTTCGTTGTGCTTTATTGATAAAACTGCAGACTCCTGTGCCTTTACTAAATGAAAATCATGGCTGCATACCACTCATGAAAGTTTGATTAGAGTTCTTGCTTCGAGACCATTTTTTGATAGATAAATCTTGGAGCGCATGTGTCTGGCGTGAATAAGCAATATTTTGAGCTCTTCCTCTCTTTCTGAAGTTTAGTAACATAAGTGGAAAAGGGCTTGAAGTCATAAAAAGCAATGGAAACAAGATTCCAGGTATAGTGTATATGTCTTGTGAATGACTTTAAATTCATAGGTATTAAATTTGATCTGTGTGTACTTAGTGCTGAGAAAATTTTTTTTTTAGAGCTATGATGTATATATTTTTATAAAGATTGTGCTGGCTTTTGCTTCCAAGCATGTCGGTTTTAATCCATATTGCAGTTTATGGATTGCTGAGGCAAGTTATTCACTGATAATGCTTAGCATCAATGCAGAGATCTGAGTCTAAGAAGATGCCAACATTATTTTGCATGTATATAAAATTTAGCTTAATACCTATGCTGTAATTAGTTGGCATGAACAGAAGGCGATTGCTCTTGAATGTTTTCAAAGTTCATCTTTCGGAGAGGCTTCTGTCGTACAGAAAAATCTGTAACCACAGTTAAATCTGTAACATAATTGGCCTACTTGGGATTTCTAAATATGGGACAGGCTTCTCCCTGGGAGTTCCATTAAAGTGAAACAAACTCAGATGAGAACAGTTTAAACATGAAACAAACTTTGCATACCTGAGAGTTGTGTGAATGTGAGACAGTGCATCTCACACTCGCCCATTACAGCTGGCTGTGTGGGAGTTATGTCCACCTGAAATCTCACATTCCTTGAGAACATAGATGAGCTCCCCGACCTGCGGTACTCAGCCCTGAATGTTGTTGCTGAAACAACACTGTGGCTAAGATCTGGTGTCTGTAAGAAAAAAGTGATCTCATGAAGAACAGAAGACCATTTTTTTATGGCAGATATATCATATTCATCACTGGGAACCAACAAAAGATTTGTTTCAAACAACTTTGGCATAATGTCCAATGTCAAAACTTTATCAGGGATACTTCAAGTACTGATTCTGATATCATTAGATGCCATTCAACTGTTTAAGTGTTTTCCATGTCCATATGACATGTCACTTAAGATACTTAATTTCAAGCCATAAATAACAAAATTTTGACTGGAAAAGATGAAAACCAAACTTGATCTATGACTTAAAAACACTAAAATTTCAGTTCAACCAATGTAGACATAAAGACATTCATAAGTTATTAAGTTTACTTAGAATTCATTATATAAGTCTGAAAAAAAAAGCAAGTTAAATAAGGGCTATAACTCAGTAACATTGCAAAAAACATCTAAAATTACAAAAGACTAGATTAACATTACCTAATAGTTCCCAAAACAGGTAATTCTTTTTCTATACGAGAGACTCAACTCTATCATAAAATGCCACAATACCAGTATAAGTTCAAACTGGCAACACTATAGTGCCAATGGCAGGAACAGGTCAAAAGTACCCAAACCAAAACATATCTGAACCAAAACATACCCAGAACAACATGTACCCAAATTAAAACATGACCCACACTATCTTTAACTAATGACATAATTTTAGCATATCACGTTTCATATGACAATGACCAAAATGACTGAGCAATGGAAATCATCAGTGTGTGTGTGTGTGTGTGTGTGATTTGGAATTTTAATGTAGCTTTAACAACTTTTCAGTCATATTGCTACAATGTCTGTAGTGTAGCACTTGATAGTGATGTCTAGCACTGGGGAATCATGCTGCAGACATACAGCATGATGCCCCACCCAGTCAGATTATCCTGACACCATGCCAACCAGTCCTAATACTAACCTCTTAATGCTAAGCCCCTAGTGAGGCAGCTGTTAGTACCATTGTTTTTATAAGTCTTTGGTACAACTTTACTGTGGTTTGAACCCACAACCTCCCACATCTGAGGTGGATGTTCTAACCACTGTGTGGTGGATATCAGCTGACACAATGGAACTATCTTATCTTGTGATGTAACCCCAACACACATTAAGACATGTTTAAGTTAAGAAGTGTCCTTTGAATATATTTATGTTGTGGAAAAAATTCTACCAGTTGATGTGAATCATGCTTGATGACTGATTCATGTGCAAATGTGTATGGTTCAAACAATTATAAGCATCAGTTTTGAATTAATACCATTTTATATTTTACAATGGAAATAGATATGTGTACATTTGATGACTAAAAACTTCTTTTGACATTTTATAATAAAAAAATAAAAAACAAAAATAATTTCCACTGCATCACACTGAATTACATTTTTCCACTGCATAATTTAGTCATACCAGCTTGAACCATCAGTAAAACTTACCTTCTTTTTGTTAAATGACATTGATTTAAAGGAGCAATACACAATATTTAGCTCCATTAAATATACAGTAATACACAATATTTAGCTGCATTAAAATCCGTGTATTAGATTAGTCAGACCAGTTGAACTTGAAAAATATAACACCTGCAAACCAGTCAAATCCAAAGTACTGTTTGGCAGAGAAGCTAATTATTATAAAGATCACTGGTCAACAATGTTCTTGCATTATGGGTTCTTGCATCTGTTTGCACAGAAGCCCTATAAAGTGCAAATATTCCATGAATCAAATGTATCACTTATCGACAAGTGAACTGAAAATATGTGCTAAGTCACATGAAAAAAATAACCTAAAACCTAAATCCAGTTTAATTTATGGTGCTTATGTTCTCAGTATTTTTGTCATTTTTGGATCATGAGCAATAAACTGTCACAGTAGCCAAGTATTACTGATGATTCAAGCTGTGTGTGTGTGTGTGTGTGTGTGTTTTAAGTCTTATGTGTCATGTTTTAAAATCTGAAGAAAACAAACACTGCATTCACATGTAAAGAGATCATGTGTCCTTTCTATAATTACCTTCCATGAAATGTATAACCATTCTAAAAACTCCAGCATCCCATTAAATCCAATGTAATGGGTACTAACTCCCACAGTGGCAGGGGGCCTCATAACAAGACATATGCTAAAGAAACTGCTCACAACTGCACCCTTCCCCTCCAATACCTGCACACTATTTAATAACTGTATGCACATATTATTATACAGATATTATCATTTTTACTGACCCATATTATTTTCCAATAATAAAGACAATAATTATAATAATAATAAACACTGATCAGAATATCTGATGTGAAAATTTTTATCTGAAGGTGATCAAACACTACTGTTATTGTTTTCTATAATAGCAACTATAACACTTTTAAGTAATCAATAATATCAGACACTCCATTATTAACATCTTTATCAATTAAAGAATTTCACCAAGAAAAATGTTAAAATGATACAAATAAGTACTGTCAACAGCTGATACAAAAAGTCTTTTAATGAATAAAATATTTGCCATATTGATTTGGATTTGGATTTTTAAAAAAAAAAACCCACTGCTTTAACGATTTTGCAGTCAATTCACTATGATGTCTGCAGTGTGGCACTTGATAGTGATGTCTAACAATGGGGCTTCATGCCGCAAGCATGTAGCATTGTGTCCCACCCAGTCAACATTATCCTGACACCAGGCTGACAAGTCCTAACACTAACCTCTTAATGCTGAGTGCCAAGCGAGGCAGCTTTTAGCACCATTTTTTGGTATGACTTGGCTGCATCTGAGGCGGATGCTCTAATCACTAGACCACCAGAACAGTACTTTGCCATATTGTAGAAACTATTAGAATAATGTAACTAATAAGAAACATTATTTTTGATATGTGACAAATAGGAACTTCCTCTTATACATCTTTTGTTTTCCTTTACACAAGATAATGAATTCAATCAGAACTACAGGTCAAAAGCATAAACCAGTAGATTAATAAAAGGATGAGGAGTTCAAGTTTCTGATTTACATGGTTCAATGTAGAAAGAAGTATTTTGGCTCATGAACAGGCAGACATACCATAGTTTTGACCATGAAATATAGACATAGTTTTGACCATGAAGTAAAGACATAGTTCTGACCATGACGTATAGACATAGTTTTGACCATGAAGTATAGACATAGTTCTGACCATGAAGCAGTCATAGTTCTGACCATGAAGTATAGACATAAATCTGACCATGAAGTATAGACATAGTTCTGACCATGAAGAATAGACATAGTTCTGACCATGAAGTATAGACATAGTTCTTACCATGAAGAATAGACAGTTTTGACCATGAAGTATAGTCATAGTTCTGACCACGAAATACAGAAAAAGTTCTGAAAATGAAGCAGTCATATTTCTGACCATGAAGTATAGACATAGTTCTGACCATGAAGTATAGACAGTTCTGACCATGAAGCATGTAGTTCTAACCATGAAGTATAGACATAGTTTTGACCATGAAGTAAAGAATAGTTCTGACCATGAAGTATAGACAAAGTTCTGACCATGAAGTATAGACATAGTTCTGACCATGAAGCAGTCATAGTTATGACCATGAAATATAGACATAAATCTGACCATGAAGTATAGACATAGTTTTGACCATGAAGTATAGACATAGCTCTGACCATGAAGTATAGACAGTTCTGACCATGAAGCATGTAGTTCTGACCATGAAGTATAGACAGTTCTGACCATGAAGTATAGACATAGTTCTGACCATGAAGTATAGATAGTTCTGACCATGAAGCATAGACATAGTTTTGATCATGAAGTAAAGACATAGATCTGACCATGAAGTATAGACATAGTTCTGACCATGAAGCAGTCATAGTTATGACCATGAAGTATAGACATAAATCTGACCATGAAGTATAGACATAGTTTTGACCATGAAGTATAGACATAGTTCTGACCATGAAGTATAGACATAGTTCTGACCATGAAGTATAGACAGTTCTGACCATGAAGTATAGACAGTTCTGACCATGAAGTATAGACAGTTCTGACCATGAAGTATAGACATAGTTCTGACCATGAAGTATAGACATAGTTCAGACCATGATGCAGTCATAGTTCTGACCATGAAGTATAGGCATAGTTCTGACATGAAGAATAGAGATAGTTCTGACCATGAAGAATAGACATAGTTCTGACCATGAAGTATAGACATAATGCTGACCATGAAGAATAAACATAGTTTTAAGCATGAAGTATAGACATAGTTCTGACAGTGAAGCAGTCATATTTCTGACCATGAAGTATAGACATAGTTCTGACCTGATCATGAAGTATAGACATAGTTCTGACCATGAAGTATAGACACAGTTCTGACCATGAAGTATAGACACAGTTCTGACCATGAAGTATACAGTTCTGGCCATGAAGCATAAGCATGTAGTTCTGACCATAAAGTATAGACATATTTCTGACCATGAAGTATAGACATTGTTCTCACCATGAAGTATAGTCATAGTTCTGACCATGAAGCAGTCATAGTTCTGACAATGAAGAACGTAGTTCTGACCATGAAGTAAAGACATAGTTCTGACCATGAAGCATGTAGTTCTGACCATGAAGTAAAGACATAGTTCTGACCATGAAGTATAGACATAGTTCTAACCATGAAGTATAGACATAGTTCTGACCATGAAGTATAGACATTGTTCTGACCATGAAGCATGTAATTCTGACAATTAGGTATAGACATAGTTCTGACCATGAAGTATAGATATTGTTCTGACCATGAATTATAGACATAGTTCTGACCATGAAGCATAAACATTGTTCTGACCATGAAGTATAGACATTGTTCTGACCATGAAGCAGTTATAGTTCTGACCATGAAGCACATAGTTCTGACCATGAAGTAAAGACATAGTTCTGACCATGAAGCATGTAGTTCTGACTATGAAGTATAGACAGTTCTGACCATGAAGTATAAACATAGTTCAGACCATGATGCAGTCATAGTTCTGACCATGAAGTATAGACATAAATCTGACCATGAAGTATAGGCATAGTAATGACATGAAGAATAGAGATAGTTCTGACCATGAAGAATAGACATAGTTCTGACCATGAAGTATAGACATAATTCTGACCATGAAGAATAGACATATTTTTAAGCATGAAGTATAGACATAGTTCTGACAGTGAAGCAGTCATATTTCTGACCATTAAGTATAGACATAGTTCTGACCTGATCATGAAGTATAGACATAGTTCTGACCATGAAGTATAGACACAGTTCTGACCATGAAGTATAGACATTGTTCTGACCATGAAGCATGTAATTCTGACAATTAGGTATAGACATAGTTCTGACCATGAAGTATAGATATTGTTCTGACCATGAATTATAGACATAGTTCTGACCATGAAGCATAAACATTGTTCTGACCATGAAGTATAGACATTGTTCTGACCATGAAGCAGTTATAGTTCTGACCATGAAGCACATAGTTCTGACCATGAAGTAAAGACATAGTTCTGACCATGAAGCATGTAGTTCTGACCATGAAGCACGTAGTTCTGACCATGAAGTAAAGACATAGTTCTGACCATGAAGCATGTAGTTCTGACCATGATGACATAGTTCTGACCATGAAGTATAGACATAGTTCTGACCATGAAGCATAGACATAGTTCTAACCATGAAGTATAGACATAGTTCTGACCATGAAGTATATACATTGTTCTGACCATGAAGCATGTAGTTCTGACCATGAAGTAAAGATATTGTTCTGACCATGAAGTATAGACATTGTTCTGACCATGAAATATATACATAGTTCTGACCTTGAAGCAGTCATAGTTCTGACCATGAAGCAGTCATAGTTCTGACCACGAAGCATGTAGTTCTGACCATGAAGTAAAGACATAGTTTTGACCATGAAGTATAGACATTGTTCTGACCATGAATTATATACATAGTTCTGACCATGAAGTGTAGTCATAGTTCTGACCATGAAGCAATCATAGTTCTGACCATGAAGCAGTCATATTTCTGACCATAAAGCACGTAGTTCTGACCATGAAGTATAGACATAGTTCTGACCATGAAGTATAGACATTGTTCTCACAATGAAGCATAGACATATCAGCAATTTATCAATATTTTTGGAATCTACATGTTCTTTAACAGTCCACTATCTAGACAATGTCTGGGATTTTTTACCTGTGGATAGTGTCTGCCAGTATTTAACTTACTCCAGCTATATCATACAATATCAACAAGTTGAAAGACCTTCCACTGCATTATGGACATGTGACCAAATATTCCTCTCCTTACTTGCATATTGCAGATGGCAAAATGTCTGCATGGATATTAAGTTTAATAAGGAGACAAAAAATATGTGTTGGCCATTTTATAATGTAGTGTTTCCTTTTATGCATATTTGCAAAACTGATTTTAATGATGCTATTCAAGGTACTGCATAGCTATAGTCTGAATTATTATTTTTATTTTTTTATTATAACTTTATTTATAGAGGGTAACACAATTAGCTAAGAACTAATCTACCTTGAGGCCCTCATACAAAGGAATTTATTTATTTTAGCTGCATCTCTGAAGCCACAGGATATACTGGGTTTGGAAAAATGAAATTGTGGGAATTTCTAATCTCAACTGGAATACTATTCCAGAGCAAAGTTCCAGAGTATTGGAAACTTTTAAAACAAATTGTTTATTTGGTTTTGGAATTTTATAATGTTGGTAGACATGGATCGCAGGTGGGGAGAATTGCCAGGTAGCCTATACTGGAATAATGATTGTAAATATTCAGGAGCAATATTATTGGATATCCTGTACATTAATTTGGCTTTTCTCAAACAGATTTGGTCTTTAATAGGTAATATTTTTAACCTTTCAGCTAAATTTTCCTATCTTTTTGGATTGATATTAACTCAAATGTTTTGTTTTTTTAGATGTGCCAGTTTTGTTATGTTTTTATCATTTGAATTACCCCATACTGTATTACAGTAGTCTAAAATGGGTTGTGTGTAATTGTTATAAAATAGTTTTCTGTTCCTTTCAGGGAGGAAGTGTCTTATCCTACTGAGAAGTCATAAACTTGAATTGACTTTTTTTTTTACTGATATGTTGGATATGTTCAGTCCATGATAGGTTATTGTCTACCAAAACACCAAGTAGACTACCATGAGAGACCATTTGCAAATTTTTATCCTTCCATGTCAGACGTAGTTCACCACTATCAAATTTTTTTTTTCCATGTTGAGATAAGTAATATTTTATCTTTACCAGTATTAACCATCATGCCATTGCATGTGCACCAGTTGTCCAGTTTGCTTAGAGCATTCTGTAAAAAAATTTTGAGTCCATGCTTTGTGTTTTGGATGTCTGACAATGTTGTGTTATCTGCATAGAGATCTGTAAATGATATTGAGTCCCTTAGCACAAATGGTAGGTCATTAAGAAAAAGAGTAAACAGTAATGGACCGAGAATTGAGCCTTGTGGTACTCCACATCTAATTGTTCCAGGCTCAGACAGAACATTATTTACATAAACATGTTGTGTTCGATCACTTAAGTAAGAAGTAAACCATCTAACTGTGCTTTCATCACATTGGTAGATTTTCAGTTTTTTTCAAAAGGATTTCACGATCCACCATGTCAAAAGCTTTCCTGAAACCTACAAATACAGATCCTATTATTCTACCTTGATCAAGTGCTTGAAGCCATTTATCAGTTAGGGAGATTAAGGCAGTCACACATAAATGTTTCTGTCTAAAGCTTGATTGATTAGGGTGTAACAGGTAGTGTTTGGTTAAATATGATATGAATGAGTTATGGACTTGTTTTTCAATAAATTTTGACAAGTTTGGTAGTATTGAGATTGGCCAGTAGTTATCAGCATCATCCTTAGGACCAGATTTGTGAATAGCAGTTTTCCAAATTTTGGGGACAGATGAGGATGCAATACTTAAATTGATTATGAATGTCATGCTATCTACAATAGCAGAGGCAGAATATTTAATGAGTCGTGGACCAATCTGATCAAGTCCTGTAGCTTTCTTAGTATCAAGTTCACTGAGACATTTCCTAACAAAGTATTTTGATACTGGTGGGATAGAGAAACATACCACCTTAGAGATTTTGCTGCTGCAGAACTTTTTCAGTTCATTAAAGTTGTTTTCAATCACTGGTTCTTTTATCTTTGTGGTAATGTCGGTGAAAAAAATCATTAAAAACATTTGCAATGTCATTGTTATCAGTGACTATGGTGTCATTCACCAGACTGAGTGAATTTTATTTATCTGATCTCTGTGTGTTCCTCTAGTGATTTCATTGAAGACATTCCAAATCGAGTTTGTGTTGCTCTTTTTGTTTTCAAGCAATGAATGATAATAATTTGTATCAGCTTTTTTAATCATATTTGTAATTTTATTTACTTTATATAGTGCATGGTTTCCCAAAGCTTTGAATTGTTTTCATGTTTTCATAGCATCTTTGATTTCAGTAGTAAGCCAATTAGGTTGGATTTCATTCTCTACTTGATGTACTTTCAGTGGTGCATGCTTAGAGATTACATCCATAAATAAGTCTGTCCACACCCTCAGAGCTTCATCTATGTCATCCAAATTTTGGATCATATTCCATGGAACTTTATATAGGTCATTGAGCAATTGTTCTTCATTAAATTTTTTGAATGATCTGTAAGTGATAGTTTTGTGTGTATTTCTATTTTTCTTGTATTTAACCTTTTTTGTCAAAAAGTAGGGTATTGGTAACTATGACCAACATTTGGTACATTAACACAAGCCACATTGTCTGGTAGGTTGGTATAAATGTGATCAATAAGTGTGCTTGATTTTTCTGTTACCATTGTGGGGTCATTTCCCAGCTGGACTAGACCTAAACATTTAATAAATTCCATCCAGTTGTTTCTTATTTGAGTATTGAGAAGGCCTTTATTTATATCACTGAGTCTATATGTATCTTTCTCATGTGCAAGACCATTTTCCATTAGTTTCAAAAAAATTATCATTCCAGATTGCTTTGGAGAAAGGTGACCTATAAATGAAACCAACTAGGAATGATTTTGCATTGTTTTTAGAAATTTCCACCCAGATACTCTCAATTTCTTGTGACTCCAAGTCGCCTTTCTGCATTTACATCTTCCCTAATGTATACAGCAAGACCTCCCACTGCTGTCTCTCTGTCCCTGCGTAATGGTTTATTGTAGCCTTGACAATGAAATAGATCATCATTGTGGTTAACATTTAGTTGGTTTCATTGAGTTCTAAAACAGGTATATTATTTTCCTTGAAAGACAAGATTATCTTAATTTGATCTATTTTTCACACTATACCTTGTACATTTAAATGACCTATGTTAAAACCTTTTATATTTAGTTTCATATCAATTATATGTATGTCATTATGGTGTACTCACTGAGATTGTCTCCATACTACTTTTTATCATTTTTGCATCCTATTTCTATAGTCAAATGTTCCATTAACATTTGCATTTACAATAGTGTCCACTGAACAGAGTCAAGAGTCTCACAAAATACAATTATAGATTAAGCATTTGCATTCTCCTCTTTGCCTGCTTCCTAGTAAGCATAATACATTGATTGACAGTCTTTGTTTTTGTTCAAATTTTTATGGCATCTGAAGCACTCAATCTGTTTGCTATGATGGCATACCTGTTTCATATGCCCAGTTTCCCCACAGTAGAGACAGTATTCTTCATTATACTGTCTGAAAATGGGGGCATACATGTTGATATTTCTCAGTAGTTGAGAGGTTACGTTCCTGCTTAAATGAATTTTGTCTCTGTGGTAGAGACTTAGGCTGCCATTGTGGAATATACTGTATGTTAAAGTCTTCACTTAGGTCAATTATCAGATTATTGATTTCTTTCACCCTGGTGTCCACCTGAGGTGTTAGTCCTGATATGATTATTTTACATGTATCTGGACTGCAATACCTAGCAGTATACAGTAAACTTTCAAAATCTGTTCTGATTTGGCTTAGTGACCTTCCATCATTGGCATCATTTCCACCTACTATAATAATAATTTGGTTATATTTAGTTAGGTCAGTATCATTATTCTTTCCATGATGTTGTTAAGTTTTGCACCTCTTAGAGTCTCTATATCTGTTTTAAAAAATCTCCTTGGTATTATACTTTCAAATATTGAGGAGTCAATTATTAGAGTACTATCTTTTCTGGCTTGTTATTTCCTGTGTTGGACTTGGTTTGTATTTCAGACACATCTCTTTGAGGAAGGGGTGCTGAACTTGGAGGACTGAACTCTATGTCTCCATTGTGTGAGTTATATACCTCCCTGTTTGTTTGTACCAATTTCAATTTAATGGGATAAAAAGTGCAACTTAGTCAATTCATCATCTGCACCTTTCATGCTTAACGGACTTTCCATATTAACATGGCGCCATATTGCATGCGCTATGGGCGAGCTGCTTTTCCTCAGACAACATTGTGATGTAGTTAATCCCTATTAGAAACTGCTAAAAAAATTTGTAAATTACTCTAATGTTGATGGTTTAGAGTTACATCTCTTTATACACATGAACATAAAATTATGCTGCTTGTTAAATCCATGGAAAATGCAAACTCATAATTGTCATTCTTTCCTTTTGCTTGATATGACATTGTTAATATTGAAAGCAGGCAATGTATTTTCCTCCTATGGGCATACATGTTTAGTCCTGCATACACCACTTTGCTGAAAATGGACTTGTCCAGGAACTGGAAATGACTGGTGAGCATGGTCATCTTACACTGAAAACTTCCATTTGGAGTGAAATGCGCAGGTGATAATGGTGTTAGGCCCCCCCAGGGTATAATCAGATTTGAAATTATAAATCAATAAATGAACAGATTGAGTTCTGAGCAACTTTTACTTCATTTGTGCTTTTGGATTTTTTAAATCAAAAGGGGGTTTACAAACAAATATGGAGGTATATTCAGACTAAAGTAGCGTTCCATGAGGAAAATAGCCCAAATGTATGATGAAAAGTCATCCTCCTATTTGGGTGAACCATAAGACTCCAAAACACTGTATTGCCTCTGGGATATCCCCATTCATACTGCTTCTTCATTCTATTTGAGGGAGAAGCCTAACTTAGTAGGACATCAGAGCAGGGCAGGAAGAATGAATCTGGCAATAACAACAGGCAAGTATTACATCATTAAAATTAATTTACACCCCACCAAAAAAATTACATTTTAATATAAGCGATAATTTACCTATTGCTATTATAGAGCCATACCTGTCTACTTTTGAAAACCTAAGTAAAAAAATAGGGAGATAAGAAAATTAAACTGGGAGGGTTTTTTTGGTCAATTTTTAAGCCTTGTTTTCAAATAATATTGACTGATTTTCCAGGTCCAATATGCAAGAAAGTCTCAAAGGATGCATTATTTCTCTATGTGGTGTGCCTTTTTTGCTCCCATGACATGCCCTATTTTCATATTCTGGTTAGCTGTGGCCAAACTGTACAACAGATAAAGGTTAGCTTTGGGTAAACAAGCAAGAAAGCCAGTGTGACTAGTTAACAGTGAATCCTTATTGTTGCAATTATCTTGTGGAAAGGACTGGCCCTCTGACATAATTCAACTAAAACATGTTCTACCAAGTAAATAATGTATGCACCTGCAATTGATATGCAAATAATTGATGCCCTATTTTCTTGTAACTAGCATGATGAATGATGCCCTATTCTCGTTTCCTGATTGTCTCAATTTGAAAGGCATTTAACATTATTTACTAAAAAAACATTTATTCTGAATTAGTTTTTTGAGGGCAAATAAGCTGCATGGTGTTTCTTCAATGCTTCTTTTAATTTAATGATAGTAATTAACATTTATATATACAGTACAGTGATTCCAGGTGTTCACTCATATACGTTTTTTTTTTGTGGGACTGAAGAAACTACAGAATTAACAGTGACCATTCTTGGATTGAAACTAATTGTTGTTGTGGTTTAGTTTTTATTGTGGTTTAGCTTTTATTGTGGTATATTTTCTGATTTTAGAATTTTTGTAGGGTTTTAAAAATTCATAAATTGATTAATTGAATAATGTTTAAACTCTACATTAAATTTACTGAAGAAAACAATTTGTTGTCACTTGATAATGATTGTTTCATCTAAGTTTTCAATATACTGATCCACTGGACAAGTATAGAACAACATTCAAGTGACATAAGACAGGCTTCTAGTGTTTCTTCTTTTCATAATCAATGTCTCAAATGGATGAAATCTTCAGACATTTGAACAGTTCTAGTAATAATAATACTGCCTGCTTTTTGTACTTTTTGCATCAGTTTTACAGTTGAATTTTCGAATGCAGGATATTTTATATTTGTTTATGCATTTGTAAATGGTTATGTGTTCACAGATGCCTGTGCATATGTTCCAGGTTTGATACTTTGATTTTTCAATTCACTTATTTATTTAGTGTCAAGCCAGACTTTTTACATCATGTTGCATATACTGTGTATACAGTACATAACAGCTAGAAAGTATCAAGATAGATTAGTTCTGTAAATATTTGAGCGTGTAAATGTGTGTGATTTAGATTTTTAACACAGTTTTAACATTTTTTTCAGTCATATCGCTATGATGTCTGAAGTGTGACAGTTTATAGTGATGTCTAGCACTGGAGCATTATGTTGCAGACATGTGGCATGATGTCTCTTCAGTCACATTATTCTGACACTAGGCTGATCAGTCCCAACACTAACCTCTTAATGCTGAGCACCAAGTGAGGCAGCTGTTAGTACCATTTTTATAAGTCTTTGGTATGACTCGGCCGGGGTTCAAACCCGCGACCTCCCGATTCCAAGGGGGACACTCTAACCACTAAGCCACCATAGTGGTTGTGTAAATATTTTGAGTTACCTTCTCTAAACAATTACTTTATTATTATTATTATTATTATTAATTATTATTATTATTAATATCATTTTTATTATTATCACAACAATATTTACAAGGTACAAAATAGAACACGACTTCAATGGATTGCATAAGATACATCTATTTATGTCGGATTTTATTTATGAGAAATGAAAATTAACAGAAATAATGTTCTCTACAAAAATTGGGAGATATTATGAAATCGGGACAGAAGAGTGGAACCCAAGAATTTGGAAATATTCTCCTGGCATGATAGTTGACAGGTATGTCATTCTAAATTTGTCAGTCTAATGTGAATGGCTGATGATCTCACAACTAGCAAATAAAAATCAAACACAAGGAATAATCAAACTCATTAAAGACTTGGAGAGCACTGTGAGAAGGAATCTACTTGGGCCACATTCTGAGCAATAACAAATGGGCCGAGTGAAAAAAAAATGCCTTTGCTTTTTTGGACTAATATGTGAAGAATAAAAACAAGAAAGCAGCATGAGAGTGCCAAAATGTGGTTTTCATCACATCCTATAAAAAGAAATGAGTCAGAAGAGCCAATCAAACAGCAATGGCTCAAACCTCATGGACTTTAATTTCTATTAAAGACAGGTCCTATTAGTAAGAGACTGGTTAGCTCTCTTGATAGTTAACCTAGAAATGGTGGAATCTGAAATACCAGCTAACCTTTAATAGGGAAAAAAAACCTTAACTTCCTATCATTCCTTCTCCCTTTAAAGGCTTCCAAATAAAATGAAAAGCCCTCCATAACAAAAAATTACATCATTCTCAGCACCTCCAACAGGGATAGGATAGTCTACTCTATCCTGAGGGACAGGATTAACCCTGTTTGAAATTCATCCCCACATATAAACAAATCCTGAGAAGGAATGAGCTCTGATTTCCTGATGTTGGTAGAAGGCCCAGACTGTGGACCAGCAGTGAGACAGGTTTAGTTTGAGGGACTCTAGCCAGCCACTATGAATCAACCAATCATCAGAAGGATTGGGATACCTAGTGACCTTAAATGGGCTGCAACTACTCATATGATCCTTGTCAAAGCTTTTGGAGCAGAGGCTTGGACAAATAGCAAAACTCGAAATTGGAAGACCTCTCCATCCAAGCAAAACTGGAGGTACTTCCTGTGAGGAGGAAAGATAGGGATGTGAAGACATGTATCCTGAAGAATGATGGTGACAACCCAATTACCATGTCTTATGAAATTCATGACTGAGACTGGTCTCCATTTAAAATGGTTCCTCCTGCAGAAATCTGTGTGGGGATGAAAGACTGATAATCAGACAGGATTTTCCACTCTTCTTTGGCAACCTGGAAAATCTGGAAACAGAAGGATTAAGATTGGTTGTCAACACCCTCTCTACTGCATCCTTCCGAAAAAGGAAGAACACCTTTAAGTGTACAAGATTTAACTAGTTAAAGAAAATAGGGGAACTTATTATAGGAAGGAAATCCCAAAACAAAAGGCAGAATCCATATTTTTTAATAGAAAAAGGACTGAATTATTGATTGTTAAGCTAGACCAAGCCTCTGGCACCAATGGGAAATAATGGATGAGGTACCATCTGCAGAAGAGGAAGCAAGTCCCTTTGGCTGTCCATCCTTGTACTTTGGAAATGGAGAAGGGCCCATGAACTTCCTCCCTGGACATTTGCAGCATACCTTTCTAGAATCCACCTGGAGAGGAGGAGCCCTAAAATGTTGTTGCAATGTTGTAGCTGTGCAGCTTTAAATAGTTTAACTAGTGGACTCCAAGGGTGGTCAGGATGATTTTGCTTCTTGACCGGTTTTGATGAGCTAAGAGCATATTAAAGGGACTGGTGATCTTGGTCTTTGAAATCCTGAGTAGCCATGGAGTGGAATGGACAGAGCCCTTAGTAAGATCTTGGACATGTCCAGAGCAACATCCCTCTGGAGGTGGAGAAGCTCCACTAACAAGGCCACAGACAAGTAAAATACATGCCTAGAAGTTTTGCCGCTGCTTCCAACAAATTATAAGGAACCATTGGCAGCAGGGATTCCTCTCTCAGCAGGCTGAATAAGGCTGCTGAAAAGAGGTCTGAATGCAAAATTACTAGTGGCCTAACCTTGTACTCTAAGGCATTTCACTGGAAAGAAATCCTGGTCCCCATAGAAATTCTCACCTGAGCTGCTTCAGCACCCATGGTGGGCAGTTTAGTGGGGCGAGGCTATTACCTTATAGCTAGAAGAAGCTACCTCTGTAAGCTGATTTCTAGTCCCCTATGGGATATAACATCAGTTAAGGAGGTTGGGTGGGTGGGGTGAACTCAGTCTAAACTCTATTCCGATGCTATGAGTTTTAGTGCCCGCTGATTTTAGGCAAACACCTGTCTGGCAACCCACATCTAAGAAGATTCTTTCCCAGATCTCTTCAATCCCATTGTTGACAACAGGCTTCAGGGAATGAAAGGGTACTCCTCCCCTACCCCTCACTGGGAGGAGCATAACTCACTTTCTGCCTTTTTTGTTGAGATGTGCCGCTCCTCCCTCAGGTCCAGGTGTGACTCTTCTAGTAAAAAAGAGAGGGTGTTGCCCCTCCCTCTTGGGTGGATAAGAGTCACTCTCTACCCTCATGGAGTTCCTAATGGGAGGGTGCAACTCACTCTCCATCCATTTGTAGCCTCCCTTGGAAGTGAGCCCACTAACTATAAGAGTCTCTGGAGAAACTTGGGAAATCCTTCTCTAAGACCAGAGGAACTCAGAAACAGAAGCCAGAGAACTCGAAAGAAAATGTGGAAAGAACCTTGTTCCTTGCTTTATAGGTATGTCTATGTTGTGTGATATCACATACTTCATCTGACCATAGGCAGCATAAAGGATAACCACTCATCATCTCCCTGCATTTGCATGATAAGCAAGTGGGGGGGTGTTAGTTGGGGATTTCCTTTGATCACACCTACCTGTTTAGACATTGCTCCTCTAAAGAAAGCTGAAAAAGGCTTTTCAACCCCAAACAACTTAAATGCAATTAAAAGCATACACATGCACAGACTACATCTTTACTAATAAAATAATTTCAGAGAGAAGTCATCTTACTTGTGTCATCACATGTTTCAATCCATAAACGGAAGCAATACCAAACTCAGTACAGAAAAACACAAGATAATCAAGTCAATCAGGCTTAACAGGAACTAATAAATTAGCAAAAAGCTAGTAGACTACCATTGCTAAAAATAATGAAAAAAATCAAGTTATTCAAAACCAATACTGAAAAAGAATCTGTGTTCGATAACCAGGCACATGATATGAAAGTAAAATGTGCGACATTTTTACCATTTTAAAAAAATCAGTTTATGATATATGTAATGTGAATAATTAGTATAAAAAGAAAATGACAATAGATCCAAAAACAGCAAGGATAGAACAATCAGACAAAATACATCCCCTTAGTTAGAAAAATGCACATCCAAGTTTAAATCAGTAACACCCAGTGTATGGAACAAATGCTAATAACTCAACAGAGCTTTATTTTCCAGAGATAAAACTCAATCATGGGTATAATCCTAGTATTTATGAAGGACAAGCGAACTTGTGAATCTGCATGTTGACCTATGAAGCGAAGGTAAATTTTCTTTTACTTAAACAACTGGACATTACAGCACGTAGACCAAGAAAAGAATGAATGGACAGTATGCATAGGCAAGAATGTGGGAGGAAATCCGGTGTTTTGGAATCTTCTTGTTCACCCTAATGGTGGGACAAATTTTTGTCATAAAGTCACTTGTCTTTTTACACAGGTACCTGATGCAAACTTGATACTAAATTGGGTACCTAGTCATGATGACAGTGGGTTTGAAAACTTGATACTAAATTGGGTACCTAGTCATGAAGACAGTGGGTTTGAAAACTTTCTTACACATAGCCCTTATATAAATATATGATACACAAGGTTTGTATATTAAATTGGGAAATAAATATATAATTCAAAAGTTTTGTATATTAAATTAAGAAATCAGTTTCACACCAATCCCTGATTTCTTAATAATATTAATGTTTACAATTAAGCATTATCTTAATTTTCTTTTCAACAATCTATTACACACATTTATGAGTTTGATGTGTTAGAGCAAGAGAATGTCAAAATTGTATTATATTTCATCTCATCAGACAGTGCTATGTTCACCCCAGGTCACTGTAACTTTCAATAGTACAGCTTTATTAATGCAGAAGACATCCAGCAGATATTTCTAGAAGTATGTAATTACTTTTCACAAGAAAAGTGGTGCTAACTTCCATTTCAAAGAAGTATTTCAAGTCTCTTTGCTGATTTTCACCAAGATTCACACAAATTAATGCATGTTATTTTAACCTATTAAATAAAGTAAATAATGTTGAGACAGCATATAGTTGGCCTGGTGTCAAGATAATGTTACTGTGTGGGACATGATACCACATGTCTGCTGTATGATGCCCTAGTGCTACACATCACTAAAAACTGCCACAATACTGACATCATAGTGACATGACTCTAATTGTTAAAGCTATGTTAAAAATCCAAAAACACACACATGTATGAGCAGAAAAGCTGCATACCTTTGATAATCAGTCATACCATGTATGTTGGTATATATTGTGTTAAACTGCAAACATCATAGAACCAAACTGTCTTATAATTTGCACTGATCCTGACTGCTTTCTGATAATGCGCATACAGATCTTGACTACCTTCCCATAATGTGCATACAGATCTTGACTACATTCCCATAATGTGCATACAGATCTTGACTACATTCCCATAATGTGCATACAGATCTTGACTACATTCCCATAATGTGCATACAGATCTTGACTACATTCCCATAATGTGTATACAGATCTTAACTACATTCCCATAATGTGCATACAGATCTTGACTACATTCCCATAATGTGCATACAGATCTTGACTACCTTCCCATAATGTGCATACAGATCTTGACTACCTTCCCATAATGTGCATACAGATCTTGACTACATTTCCATAATGTGCATACAGATCTTGACTACATTCCCATAATGTGCATAGAGATCTTGACTACATTTCCATAATCTGCATACAGATCTTGACATTCCCAAAATGTGCATACAGATCTTGACTACATTCCCATAATGTGCATACAGATCTTGACTACATTCCCATAATGTGCATACATATCTTGACTACATTCCCATAATGTGCATACAGGTCTTGACTACCTTCCCATAATGTGCATACAGATCTTGACTACCTTCCCATAATGTGCATACAGGTCTAGAGTACATTTCCATAATGTGCATACAGATCTTGACTACCTTCCCATAATGTGCATACATATCTTGACTACCTTCCCATAATGTGCATACAGATCTCGACTACCTTCCCATAATGTGTATATAGGTCTTGACTACATTCCCATAATGTGCATACAGATCTTGACTACCTTCCCATAATGTGCATACAGGTCTTGACTACATTCCCATAATGTGCATACAGATCTTGACTACCTTCCCATAATGTGCATACAGGTCTTGACTACCTTCCCATAATGTGCATACAGATCTTGACTACATTCCCATAAGGTGCATACAGATCTTGACTACCTTCCCATAATGTGCATACAGATCTTGACATTCCCATTATGTGCATACAGGTCTTGACTACCTTCCCATAATGTGCATACAGATCTTGACTACATTCCCATAATGTGCATACAGATCTTGATTACATTTCCATAATGTGCATACAGGTTTTGACTACCTTCCCATAATGTGCATACAGATCTTGACTACCTTCCCATAATGTGCATACAGGTCTTGACTACCTTCCCATAATATGCATACAGATCTTGACTACATTCCCATAATGTGCATACAGATCTTGACATTCCCATAATGTGCATACAGGTCTTGACTACCTTCCCATAATGTGCATACATATCTTGACTACCTTCCAATAATGTGCATACAGATCTCGACTACCTTCCCATAATGTGCATATAGGTCTTGACTACATTCCCATAATGTGCATACAGATCTTGACTACCTTCCCATAATGTGCATACAGGTCTTGACTACATTCCCATAATATGCATACAGATCTTGACTACCTTCCCATAATGTGCATACAGGTCTTGACTACCTTCCCATAATGTGCATACAGATCTTGACTACATTCCCATAATGTGCATACAGATCTTGACATTCCCATAATGTGCATACAGGTCTTGACTACCTTCCCATAATGTGCATACATATCTTGACTACCTTCCCATAATATGCATACAGATGTTGACTACATTCCAATAATGTGCATACAGATCTTGACATTCCCATAATGTGCATACAGGTCTTGACTACCTTCCCATAATGTGCATACAGATCTTGACTACATTCCCATAATGTGCATACAGATCTTGACTACCTTCCCATAATGTGCATACAGGTCTTGACTACCTTCCCATAATGTGCATACAGATCTTGACTACATTCCCATAATGTGCATACAGATCTTGACTACCTTCCCATAATGTGCATACAGATCTTGACTACATTCCCATAATGTGCATACAGATCTTGACTACATTCCCATAATATGCATAGAGATCTTGACTACATTCCCATAATGTGTATACAGATCTTAACTACATTCCCATAATGTGCATACAGATCTTGACTACATTCCCATAATGTCCATACAGATCTTGACTAACTTCCATAATGTGCATACAGATCTTGACTACATTTCCATAATGTGCATACAGATCTTGACTAACTTCCATAATGTGCATACAGATCTTGACTACATTCCCATAATGTCCATACAGATCTTGACTAACTTCCATAATGTCCATACAGATCTTGACTACGTTCCCATAATGTGCATACAGATCTTGACTACATTCCCATAATGTGCATACAGATCTTGACTACATTCCCATAATGTATATACAGATCTTGACTACCTTCCGATAATGTGCATACAGATCTTGACTACATTCCCATAATGTGCATACAGATCTTGACTACCTTCCCATAATGTGCATACAGGTCTTGACTACATTCCCAAGATGTGCATACAGATCCTGACTACCTTCCCATAATGTGCTTACAGATCTTGACTACATTCCCATAATGTGCATACAGATCTTGACTACCTTCCCATAATGTGCATACAGGTCTTGACTACATTCCCATAATGTGCATACAGATCTTAACTACATTCCCATAATGTGCATACAGATCTTGACTACATTCCCATAATGTCCATACAGATCTTGACTACATTCCCATAATGTGCATACAGATCTTGACAATCTTCCCATAATGTGCATACAGATCTTGACTACCTTCCCATAATGTGCATACAGGTCTTGACTACCTTCCCATAATGTGCATACAGGTCTTGACTACATTCCCATAATGTGCATACAGATCTTAACTACATTCCCATAATGTGCATACAGATCTTGACTACATTCCCATAATGTCCATACAGATCTTGACTACATTCCCATAATGTGCATACAGATCTTGACAATCTTCCCATAATGTGCATACAGATCTTGACTACCTTCCCATAATGTGCATACAGGTCTTGACTACCTTCCCATAATGTGCATACAGGTCTTGACTACCTTCCCATAATGTGCATACAGGTCTTGACTACATTCCCATAATGTGCATACAGATCTTAACTACATTCCCATAATGTGCATACAGATCTTGACTACCTTCCCATAATGTGCATGTGCCTTGGATGTGGGAGGTCACAGGTTCAAACCCAGGCCAATTCATACCACAGACATAAAATGGTACATACAG
>JAEAOA010000708.1:4082500-4112500 GCA_016746295.1 Potamilus streckersoni
AAGCACAATAACATAAAAGTTTTGTGAGTGAAGTGATTGGATGAAATGTGTATCTTCAGATGACTTTCAGACGTGATTGGATGAAATGACCTTCATGATTATTAATATCACATCAATTCTATAAAATTCGGAGACTGATTTAGTTCACAAGATTCTATCATCAATCAGCTGGAAGACAAAAGGGCAAATTCTATTGCTCACCTGGCATTGTCCATTTCAATAATCAAGCTTAGGTAGTTCTAAAAGAATGCAACTCATGTCAAGAATCTTCCAAAACTTTATATCATGTCACTACACCCATTTTACATGTCAGATTAATTTATAGGTACATTTCCTAAACAGTAATTTGATTTTATACTTTTTCTCCAGTTACAAATAGTAAATTATTTAATTTAATCCAATACTGTATTCTAAAATGCAATTTTGTAGTTGGGTTACCTAATTGTTTGAAGGGTGAGAACTCTACTACATACCTGCATTCTCAATAGTTCACTGAAAAATAATCAATAATTGGCTCTGGATATGGAAATATCCATGTTGGATCAAAATTCATTGGTAAAAGATATGGAAATATCCATGTGGGATCAGAAATCATTGGTTCAGGTTATGGAAATATCCATGTGGGATCAGAATTCACACGGCAGGCCTTCAGCTTGGTCCCTGCCTTACAAAGTTAAAGACACTGATATTAAATCCTTATCATGCCTGACTAAATATCACCAATTCGGTTTGTGTTGTTCAAGTGACAAGTGATACTTTGTATTTCCAGACTGGTGCTCAGTCATACTTTAATTCTTACTTATTTGATCATGAAAAGTTATGGGTATTTTTTTTGTATGTGTTACAGTTTACAGATGTATTATACAGTTTACAACTGTGAGAAAGCCATTTGATATTTACGGTAAAAAAAGTGATGGAATCATAACAACAGCATGAATTTCTGCAAATTCTCTTGAAGTTTGAATATGTTAAAAGTTTTTCACAAAGTACAACTACAACTATATCCATGCCAATTACTTACTGTTTTATCACTCTTTCCAAGTTAGAGGAAAATAATTCAATGCACAGATTTGAGAAATGCCACTGCAGGCTGGATCCAATTTGGGCAGAATCAAGGCCTTAAGCTGCCAAGTGGGGTATCCTTATTCCAGATTCTTCCGGTGAAAGTTTTCAATCACACTTCAATACGTACCATTCATTCTATGAATAAAATACTAAGTGAATTATGAATTGTACTTACTCAGGTGAGGATTCTGGTGTCATGGAAACCTCCTCTGTAGGCACTGAAATGCAAGATGATTATATCTAAGTGGAGGAAAATCAAAGTGAAAAAATTATGATTGACATTTTTTATTATATTTTTTCCTTGGTAGAAGTCCAGACAGAGAGAGAACAAACTGAAACCAATATAATTTGCTTTGCATGCTAACATAGTGAAAATTATTTGGAACTAACCTGAGGTATATGAAAAAATATTTTATGAAAATATAATATTTCTGACAGGTAATTGGGATTCCTATTGTAGAAGATAACACATCTCACAAAAGTTAATGACTTTATCTTATTCAATTTTCACACTGCATTCTGAGTTAATGACTTTATCTTATTCAATTTTCATACTGCATTCTGAGAATCTTTCTGATATTTAGCTTAGTAACAAGAGTATTTCATGTACATGTGAAAAAAAACACACAAGGTTCAACTTCATCAGTTTGGAAACCTATCAAGTCTTCTTCATTTATACCAGTTAAATATTGCCCAGAAATAAAATGCAAGGGTAAACTCTCCTTTTGGTAATATTGATGTTTAACTTCAAACTACAAGTGCTTAATAAATAAGGCTCTTTCTTATATAATAGGATTATAATATGTCAAATTTCACTGAAATTGTCTGAAGAGAACTTTTGCTCAGGTCAGGAATGACGTATAAAATATCTATTTTAGCAGTCTTTCTTATGGCAGATGAAAATGTGTACAGTTTTGTACAAATGCTCTGTGTAGTGCTGAAGTTACCTTTTGGAAATAAAAAGCAGTACCTAAAGACATCGACCTTGACCTTACAGATACAAGCCCAAAAATCAACTGGAATCCATTATTGGGAAAAGGGGAAAAAAATGTATTAAATCTAATTTTTTTCCTCTAAACCTAAATTTATCATCTGGAAATGAAATGGGTATGTTTAGAATATTTTGTGCAACAGTAACCTTGAAGCTGCTAACACATTTGGAGAAAATGGGTTTTGCGTTTTTTTCTTGGGCTAAATGAAACACCAAGTTGTATTTAAATCTGCTAAAGTTATGCAGAAAAACAAACTGATTGCCTCCCAAAAATAAATAATAATGAACTACAATGTCCTATAACTAATGGGGGTATACAAGATTCATCACATACCTTTTATTCTAATTGACCAAGTACATTAATTGTCATTCTGATGTTAATACAGTAATGAAACATTTTGCAATAACAAATTTGTGTTTTGTTGGTCTTGGTTGTGTTTGTTATTTCAAAACACCAAGACACATTAATACCATCAAGATAGTTGGAGTTAAGTCCCTTGCCCAGTGAAGTCCCACAAAAACTAACTGGAGCTTATCCTGCCATACTATTTAAATTTAAACCCTTTTGGTTGCAAGTCCACAGTAGTTTCATAAAAATAAATAATAAGAACTTTACTGACCTCAAAAACGCACATCATGCTATGACCATAAAATTGAAAACATCACTCCAAAAGCAAATATGATGCAAATGTCAACTTTGCTTTTTACATTTCCCAATAAAATGTAATTAAATACATTTTTACAAGTAATATTAAAAATAATATTAACAAAGCCATTAGAAAAGAATATATGACATGGTATGACAATAAATGACCTGTAGACCATATGCAAACGAACCTTAATGAAGGTACATGTATTTATTGTTCAAATAGTTAATTACTCTCCAACTTTAATTCATAGTCAAAGACTTGAACTTTTACTTGAAAAAAATACATGCTATAAACCATTGTCTCTAAAAAAGCACATGCTGACAAAATTTAGTTGTATATTTTGTACAAATCAAGTAGCCAGACCTGAATTATTCATGGAATTATCTTCAAATTTTTTCCAGACATTTTGAAGTTTTTAACCTAGACTTAAAACTATTAAGGCAACATGCTACCTTAAAACTTTCATACAAGATAATGCTCCAGTGAAGATTGAAAATTAACCACAGAATGGGCTGTGTACACTGTCATAATAGTGTACCTCTGTCATGATAGACAGTGTACCTCTGTCATGATAGACAGTGTACCTCTGTAATAATAGACAGTGTACCTCTGTCATAATAGACAGTGAGCTCTGTCATAATAGACAGTGTACCTCTGTCATAATAGACAGTGAGCTCTGTCATAATAGACAGTGAGCTCTGTCATAATAGACAGTGTACCTCTGTCATAATGGCCAGTGTACATATGTCATAATCCACAATGTACATCTGTCATAATGGAAGTTGTAAATATGAAATCTATAAAAGAATGGGCTTTGTACCTGTCATAACAGAAGTTGGAAAGAATGGGCTTTGAACTTCTGTCATAAGGGAAGTTGGAAAGATGAAATCTTTAAAACATTTGGCTGTGTACCTGTCATAAAGGAATTTAGAAAGATGACATCTTTAAAAGTTGTAATGGGCTGTGTATCTCATAAAGTAAGTTAGAAGGATGAACTCTTTAAAAGACATGTACAAGGCAGTTTTATTTCTAAATGATCTCAAAAGGTTACAGAGCTACCAGTGGTATACTAATTACAACAAAAGTGAATGGATGACAGATGGATGAACGAATATACAATGTGATCACTATAGTAGTCCTGTATATTGATGTTGAGTTCTATTTAAATATAGTGTTTGAAGAACACAACTTTTCATTCAATGCACTAAGGTCAAAACAGCACTAAGCTATTGATACACCATCTATACTTGCTTATAAGTCAAGTCCAACTGCAAACTGCACAGACCCACACCTATTAATGCATAATGTGCTAGCAGATCTGGGTCCATGTAATTTGTTAGGAGTAATCAGTAAAACAAGCAACATGGACCTTGATCTGCAGGTGCATTATGCTATGGTAGATCAGGATCATAGTTATTTGCAGATGGATCCGACTTACGAGTAATATGGTAGTACAGTAGTACAGTAGTACAGTATTCTGCCAGAATATTATGGTCTTTCATAACAGGTCACAGTACTATATAATCATTAAGTTTGTCCATTGAGAATATGGTCTCTCAAGACAGGTGGTCTCACATAGCAGTGGTCTTTCAAGACAGGTTTCACTGTATAAAGGATCTGAAAATTGTATGGAGCAGTCATCATGCAATTTAAGTTTACTGTACTGGGTGCTGGTACAAATCATCAGGGTACACATATATTATGTTCATTAAAATGCTGGATTATGTAGGGTTTGATTGTTTCAGCTACAGTCATATATTGAAGATATGCAACTAATCTATCTACCCACACCATGCAAGGTTAAATTCTTAGGTTGGTTCAGTTGACAACTGAATTGTCAATAAGTTTTGTTAAGAGTAAGGTGGCTCTTACAACTGCCACTGCAGCCATGTTAGAAAAAAAATTTGAATTTTAAGTTCACAAAGCCAATGTATTTCATTTTAATGTGATTTGATGTCAGATAAAGTCTCATCAAATACATTATTGGTAATAGGTAAGAAAACTATGTAAAAAAACCCATAATACAAACAAGAAATCATGCCCCTTTTCTTCCAATGAAATTCATTTTTTCAAACAAAAAGAAACTTTTAATGGTTTTGGATCTTTACATGCAATTTCAACATACACAGAATCAATTAGGAGAGGGCACATGGTGTCCCCATGATCTAAAAAATCCTGGAGATATACAAAATGTTATTGAGACAAAAGAAAAATGCTAGAATTCACTTCAAGGCAATAACAGGTGCAAAAAAAAGTCTCAGACAATTCCATTTATATTAGTGATTAATTAATGTGTTATTATTATTACAAGTTTATCAAGTGTCCAAGTAAACCATAAAATACTGACATGTTTCAATATCTGGTTTACCATAACAGATCAGCAGATAACTATGAAAGGATACCAATTGCAGTGTAACACAAGAATTTGGCAGAATCAACAAAACTGTTCAGAGTACATGGGAAGTATTTTGTATATCTATATAGCTTTTAAATGTTGTCCATGACTGTGGATTGTAAAGGTCATTTTGGCTAGCCAACAGTTCTTTAAACCATTTAGTTCTGGAATCAACATAAATATTTGGTCTTCTTGGAATGTGTTATTTTTATTTATCAGTACCGGTTTTCTTCTTTTATTGTTAATCACAGTCCTATTGAAATGGAAATAATTATTGCCTAGAACTGAAATGGAAATTATTATGGACTAAAATTGTTTCATCATGCCATTACTGGTTTCTATTGGTAGAAAGTTTAGGATGGTAGGTCAATATTTGGTAAGTTTAGGATGGTAGGGCAATATTTGGCAAGTTTAGGATGGTAGGGCAATATTTGGCAAGTTTAGGATAGTAGGGCAATATTTTGTAGGATAGGATAGTAGATTTTTCAAGTTTATGATGGTAGGGCAATATTTTGCAAATTTAGGATTGTAGATTTTGCAAGTTTAGGATGGTAGGGTAATATGTTGCAAGTTTAGGATGGCAGGGCAACATGATGCAAGTTTAGGATGGTAGGGCAACATGATGCAAGTTTAAGATGGTAGGACAATATTTGGCAAGTTTAGGATGGCAGGGCAATATGTTGAAAGTTTAGAATGGTAAGGAAATATGTTGCAAATTTGAGATGTTGGGGTAATATGTTGCAAGGATGGCAGGGCAATATGTTGCAAGTCTAAGATGGTAGGGCAATATCTGGCAAATTTAGGTTGGTAATGCAATATATTACAAATTTAAGATGGCCTGGTGATATGTTGCAATTTTTATGTGAAAGTATTCAACAAATTCTGAGGTTTTTTTCTTCTGTTTTAAATGGAAGTTAAGCAAAGTGTCTAACCAATAAGTGTACTGATATTTGAAAATACATTTAGATGCAAGATCTTGATATTTGTATAACATTCAAATTTAATTATTTTACCACTCAGCAATGCTTTATTTAGGTTCTTTTGAGTTGTAATAGTGGTAGTATTATTTTAACAAAGAATTCAGTTATTTTTTTCATAATACTGCATGGATATGTAAATTGCTTTTATACATGTTGATGCCTGCTTTGCTGTTATTCTTCTTGTTATTTTTATTTCTATTCAGCAAGTTTAATAATGTATCAAGGAAGTGAGAGACAAAGATATCATATATGATGTAGCCAATAGTAAATAATATTACAAGAATCTATACATTGATGGGTGCTTTGTCTGATCATGTGACCATGCTGCATGACTTACTATGAATGCTGACTGGTTGGTGTGGTAAGTAGAGAATGAAAGCTGTCTATGGCAATGACATCATGAACTGTTTTCAGCCCAAAAGTTGATTTCAGTACCAGCCAATCTGCATATTTTGTTTACAGGTACAAAACAGAATATCAAATACATGTCCTGTTATAAGGATAATTTTAATTTACAAAATCAAGATTAGGACACAAAAAAATATTATGGCAAAATTTCAAAAATTACATTTGTCTATTTTCTCTATCTTCAGCTATATTTCATGGCATATCAATATGTTTGTCCAATACTGAGAGGATACTATTGTAAGGATGCTTGCATCAAAGTTGGTCTGTGTTCAGCAGTTTTTGAGAAGGCACTTATATGTTTATCAATTTTTAGTAAAAGAATCTATATCTGCATCTTGTTGCATAAATTTAAATGGTTTTCATTCCATGATGCTTTCTGTCATGTTTGGTCAAGTTCTATATATGTCAGTTTTAGAGAAGTTTTTTTTTTCTATTTTCAATAACAGTGATCACATTTTATGATTTGTACAAACCTGAATTTTTACCCTGCCAGGATGCCTTTCTGTCAATTTTGTTCAGTTAAATTCAGCAGTTTTAAAGAGGTTTACAGGTATTCCTGTTTTTTGATAATAGTGGATTTTCAATTTTTACTGAACTTAGAATATTCCAAAAATGAACTTTTGACCCTCATCCTGGTTTGACTTTTCAGTTTAATCTTTTCATATAATCTTGTTTACTTAAGGAAATACTTATTTTTGCATTTAACATCTTAGGCAAAATCAGTCTTACTGACATGTTCTGTTTTCCATTTGGGTGTAACTATTTATTCATATTGTTATTGTTATGAGTCTATCCTCTTTAAAAAAAAGTACCAAAAACAGAATAAAAAAGCAACTAGCTTTGTAAAATTCAACAAATAATTAATTTCTCTAGTACACAAAGTGAAAATGAAAGACTAAGAACTTACAGTATTGCAATTAAATCCCAAAATAAACCTAGAATTGCAGACACTGGTCCTAATAATAAAAGTTCTGAATAAACTTTAGCAGAAATCTAAATTAAATCCAATGCTAAAGGTGTTGATACGCCTGTGGTAGCCCCTATCATGTTGGTGTAGTAACAGCCTTTTGTCAAAACACAATAATATAAATGCGGCTTTGAATTTACTATAAATCCCAATGAATATCTCTGTTCAAGATTATTATTTACGAGCACTCTGTAAATCCAGCAAAAGTAATCACTGAATTAAATAATATGAAGATATAAATTCCAGCCTAAATGAACTCCTGGACATAACAATAATACAAAATTGATTCTGCTAGATTAAGCAGAAATGAATAATCTTTCCAGTAACAAAATTATATGGTCTTCCACTTGACCTAAGATCACAATTTGCATTTTTCAAACATAAAAAACCATTACAATAATGGAAAGTAACCTACCAAAAAGTTGTTAATGTTTACAAAATAAAATATAAGTTATTATTAAAAAGTCTGTTTCTAAAGTTATTAAACCTGGACTATGAAGGAAATTTAAAATAACCTACACCCACATTAAATAAACATGTTTATTTCTTTTAATAATGATTCCAATATTAAATCCATACACAGAGAGAATATTTTAGCTCTGTAGAGAAGTTTACAGAATTTTAAACATATTGATTTTTCAGGTCAAGCAGAAAATAAAATTTTTTTTGGATAAGGTCAAACACAACATAAAATTTTAGACTACAATAGAATATAATGGAACTAAAAATGTTTTTAAAAAATTGCTAACAAATAAACAATGCAAATTAAATATACATAACATTATTCACCAGAGCTGCAAAGTAATGTAATATTCATGGACTGGACACTAATTTGGAATTATAGTGAATGCAGAGAAGGACATTTTTGGATTATATTGTTGTGATAAAAAAAAGACTTGGCATATCACCACACTACTGGCTATTACCACATTTGCATATATGAGACTACAGACACATCAACATATTCAATATTGGAACTTATTTGGAACTTCAATTCAGTTGCAGCCATTATACAACTGAACTTGTGATAGAATAAGGACTATTTGGAATTCAATTCACAACACTGAAAGTTCATTTAACTTTTCACTTTGTAATTTAATGACAAATTATTTGTTGAATTTTACAAAGCTTGTTGGTTTTCAATTTTCTTTTACTTAGTTTAAGACCATAAAATTTTAATAAAATGCTTAGTATCATTGGATACAAGACTTTAGGCATTTACTCAGTGGGAGTTTTTTTAGTGATTGTAATGATTTTCAAATACCCCTGTAGTTCTGGTCTAATAATCTTAAAGTTTGTTTTTTGATGCTCTCCTATTAAAAATGCAAAGAATCTCTCTCTCTCTTGCACACTTATACACACACACATAGATATAGGCGTTGTGTGTATGTATGTATATATATATATATATATATATATATATATATATATATATATATATATATAATGGGTGCAAAGATTGATGAATACTGACAAATTGAATTAGGTGAAGATTGATTAGAAGAGAATAAACATGTATATTGTCCTAACCAAGAAAAGACTTGAACACATGAGCAACAGACAGATGTGTGAATTGTGACTGATCAAATTCTACTGAATGAAATGAAAACATAAACATGAATTATAAATATTTGTCAGAACCTTTTTTAAAGATGTACAAGTTTAATATATATCCACCAAATTATTGAAACACCAAATCCAATTTTATCTGCACATAATGTTGTAAACCTACTTATGTGGATGTATTTTTTAATATGACCTAATTGTTAAAATAGGCCTGCCTACATGTCTCATGAAATGATATGACCACCTTTGCAAAGGTCATCATACTTGATATTAAATGACCAGGCTGCAAGAAGACATCTCTGTTGTGGGGACAGCTAGCACCTTCTTGCATCACTCACAATCAAGTTGCTCAGCTCTTTCTCAAGCATTTGCAAGAGTGACCTGCTATGATTTTGCTGAAGACAGTCCTTCATGCTTTGATGTTTGATTGAGGAATATTAAAAAGCCAGCCAACAGCCATGTACCTCTGCATATTGCAAGTCCATAATCTTACTACTTACCAGTTAATGACATTCACTGTCCTACAATTTACCATGATGATGTCCAGACTACTTACCAGTTAATGACATTCACTGTCCTACAATTTACCATGATGATGTCCAGACTACTTACCAGTTAATGACATTCACTGGCCTACAATTTACCATGATGATGTCCAGACTACTTACCAGTTAATGACATTCACTGTCCTACAATTTACCATGATCATGTCCAGACTACTTACCAGTTAATGACATTCACTGTCCTACAATTTACCATGATCATGTCCAGACTACTTACCAGTTAATGACATTCACTGTCCTACAATTTACCATGATCATGTCCAGGTTACTTTGGAAGGAGTATTTATATACAATTGATGGAGAAGAATTCTTTATGGTGGTGAAATTCAAATAAATTCATTAATTCATCAATCATTAGCCTCAGTATCTAATTAAGTTTTCATTAATTATGCTTTAATGATTACCCCAAACATGACCATGTCAGTAAAGCTTAGCTAACCGTCTTCATTTACATATAATTCTGTTACGACCCATTACATTACGTGAGAATGCTGGATGGAATAATGTAAAAAATGACATGAGGTGCAAGAAGGTGCTAGCTGTCTACAAAACAGAGATGTTATATGAATGATCAATGAATTATATTATAAAGCTTGTTTGTAAACAAATGATGGAGTATTGAAATAATAATAATAATAATAATAATAATAATAATAATAATAATAATAATAATAATAATGATAATAATAATAATAATAATAATGATAATAATAATAATAATGATAATAATAATAATGATAATAATGATAATAATAATAATGATAATAATAATAATGATAATAATAATAATAATAATAATAATAATAATAATGATAATAATAATAATAATAATAATAATAATAATAATAATGATAATAATAATAATGATAATAATAATAATAATAATAATGATAATAATAATAATAATAATAATAATAATAATAATAATAATAATAATAATAATGATAATAATAAGTATGCAAATTCATGATGTACTTTGGAAATCAATAAGCCACACACACTCCAAAGTTTTTTTTGTTGGTAAACATTACTCACAGTAAGAACACCTTTCACAATATTTTGGACCCCAAATTATACATGTGCCTTATCTCTGACTGCACAGTAAGTGTTGCATTTAATGGTAAATATCTAAAATTATTTTTTTATTTTAAATTAATAATTTATAGATTAAATGCTAAAATATCTATTTTATGAAGAACTTCATCCAGAAACTGGTCACTTTTGTCCTTATTTCACCTTCAGAAATACATATCACTGCTGGTCATATGTGAGTGTGCACTAAAATTCTGCTGACAAATCAACCTGTAATTTGCAATTCTCCTTCAAATCAACTGCCAAAAACAAAGTTATCATAGATATGAAAGTGAAAGTACAAGTAATTACTTTGACTATATGTATTTGTGTAACATATATACACTGAAGAAAAATCAGGGATTTTTTTTAGTTTTTATCTAAAGAATAAGGATGATGATGATAATGAAAAAGTACCCAAAGGGTATACTGGAATCAATATTTGGGGAACATGGTTCTAAAAATTGCAGGAAACCTGCAATCACATATTCAAGGTTCTGCAGATACTTTTTAAAAGCCACTTGTCCATAGACAAGTATTTAAAATCCAAACTTTTAACTTTGCCTGACTAATTTGCAATACTGCATTTTATGAAAAACAAGACTCCCACAATGGGATTTTGCACTCTTTTGACCAAAATGAATTTTCAGTAATTTATGCTAAGATCATTCCTGATATTTCTGAAAAATAAGAATTTAAATGCAGCCATCGTGGCAGCCATACTGGATGTAAGAATTTAAATGCAGCCACTGTGGCAGCCATACTGGATGAACACAATGATATTTCAATTAGGGCAAACTAAACATCATTAAAAGTATGAAAAATCGCAGGCTTTTCTGTTTGAGAGAGAAATTATATGATTTAAAATGCAAATACACATCAATGTTATCTGGTCTTTATCTAACCCAATGATGTTTTGGACTAATAATATCTTTCATTATTCAATATTATTCAGATGAACTGGCATAAACAGCTTTTTGCACATAATAAAGATAACATTTGGGATTTAAGAACATCCTGAGAGATAAGAAAACAGCTGTATGAAGGATTCTCAAATTCTTTCTAACATCATACTGATGCCACAATGCTTTCTATAAAAAAGTTTGGCTAAACTCATCTGAGCAGTCTTTGCAAACAAAATCTTTATAAAAAGTTTTAGATTTGAGGTAATAGTCACTATACTGGATTGATAAATATTGCTAAGTGGTCATTTCTGAAGAATAATTCAGAAGTTTTTCTATATTTAGTAATGGTAGCCATATTTCATATCTGACTGGGCACCAGTCTTTATGTCCAAATGCTTGCCATATTTCATAGCTGATTGGCAGCAGTCTTCATGTCCAAATGTTTGCTGTCAAATCTGATTGAAATTGTCACACATTTATGTAATCTTGAAAAGCCTCCATGCCTAGATGCCTTATGTCAGATGTAATCAAGTGATGTTAAACTATTTTTGTGAAGTAGTTTAAATGTTTGGCAGCTGAACTTTTTGGCAGACTGATGTAATTAGTACAATCTACAAAGCCTTTACTCCAAAATGCTTCTCAACAGTTTTTGACAAGTAATTTAAAGGTTTTCTATTTTTAGCAACAGTAACAATAACCATATCTAAAAGCATGTTTGACCTGAATGAAAATTAAGGCTAATTTCTGTGTTTTACCTGGTGTTTGCCTGCTTACCCCAAAACATTTATGACCATACTAAATAAAATTAATTAAAAAAGACCCCAAACAACAGGATTACATTTTGTTCATATGTAACAATATTAGACATCACTATCATAATGATGCTTACTATTTCTTCTAATATTATTAGGTGTCTACTGGACATTGACTAGAAAGCATGATTCAATAAAGGGGATGCTCTAAATATATTACTGTATTTATAGTTTTGGAAAAATAGTCAAACATTTAACCCTTTGACCTCTGACTTTCATGAACCTGACCTGTTATATCTCTTTCCTAAATCTAAAATTTATGTGACATTTCAGGAATAACTGTGAGGAGTTTCACATTCCTGTCAATTAGCATAACATAGGATGCCATGTTGAGAAAATGCAATGTACATTTTTACAAAAAGCTCACTTTTCACCATAAGGAGGTGTGGAGCTTTATTACTTATGAATACTGCTCTGTGGGTAAAAAAACATGATAATTTTTCAAAAGAAACATTTTGATGCTTGTGACTTAAATAATTCAGCTATACAACACAAATCAAATCATACAATAATAATAAGTATGTACTCTTTATGTGGGTGCTCTAAAGATATTATGAACTTCTGACAGTGACAGGTAGAAGGTGGAGTTAGTTGCATTTGCAACATACACAGTGGAGTGAATGTTGGCATACCTCTATGTTACTTTCATGTATTGTGGCTTCAACTGCATTGGATATTGTACTTATGGAAATTCTACATGATCTAATCACACAGCTGACCAAAATGACTGCTCCTATGTGTTCAAAAAATCATCCTGAATGAGTCTAAGATACTCTATCTTTAGCAGTAGGGATCCAGAACACCTTGAAGTCTTCTTATTAAAATAGGGCAAATAAATTTTATCCGACTAGACAGTACCAGTTTCTGAAAGTAAAATGAATGAATAACCAAATATAAAATGTAAAACAGTTATTGGCTCTTTTACTTCTTTCATTTTACCTCTGAAGTTCAGGAAGTGAAAATGATCATGGGGAGCTAGCAGGTTTTTTGATAGGCACACATATGAATCAAAACCAAGTTGTATATGTAACCCAAAATAAGATCAATCACCAGAATAAAGGAAATTAAAAGTATTTTTATAACAATAACTAAAATATAAAAGGTAATATTTTAATAGTGTAACAAGTGAGGAAAACCTGGAAATTTCTTTATCTTTAAAAATAAAATCCATGCAAAATATGAAACTCTTCAGTGCCACCAATGCATACTGTTTGCTAAATGTGGTCAGCTTCATATATGAAGCAAGTTACATCACATACTATTTATCTAATTATGATACAGAGTTCATATTCAATTTTGTCTATTATCTAAATATTCTACAGAGTTCATATTTCATTTTGTCTATTATCTAAATATTCTACAGAGTTCATATTCAATTTTGTCTATTATCTAAATATTATACAGAGTTCATATTCAATTTTGTCTATTATCTAAATATTCTACAGAGTTCATATTTCATTTTGTCTATTATCTAAATATGATACAGAGTTCATATTCAATTTTGTCTATTATCTAAATATTATACAGAGTTCATATTTCATTTTGTCTATTATCTAAATATGATACAGAGTTCATATTTCATTTTGTCAAACACTGTGCTATAAAGTAATAATGGCATGACCTTTTCTCAAAAATTCATAATTAGATCGTGCAACCATGCTTTACTTTTGGTAAATGTTGGGAAAAATAGAGTTTAAAAAAACAACAACAAAAAAAAACATTATTTACAAGGCAGAGGCATAATTTTCTAAATCTCTGATATGCCTTTACACCAGAATGCATTCTCTGAACTTTGGTTAACATCTTCTAAGTAAAGGTTTAGGAATAATCTGTTTCAAGATTTTTTAATTTTTAGCAGTGATGGCCATATCTGAATGAGGAGAACAGTAAAGTTTTCACAACTGTTAAAGGCCTTTATACCTGATCCTGCCTGTGAAATTTAGTCAAAACCAATTGAGAGATTTGAGAGAAAGTTGAAAATACCAAATTCCATGCATGATTGATTACAGATGATGCACAACAAAGGACTATTCCATAAATGTACATGTCCTTATAACCTGGGAACCAAGAATTTTGTTATCATGATTCAGAAGCCATGCAACCTATGCATAGCAAATGTTTTATATACAAACATCAAATACAATGAATTTAAGAGTCATACCTATACTAAAAGGCAAGATGTCATTAAAAATGAGTATACTTCCATATCTATCTTCAAAGTTTCCTTTATGAAAATTTACTTTTTGATATTTCTGAATCATAGAAATCATCTTTATATAAATTCAATAGATCATAATACAAAAGACATTTCTTCCTGTTTTTTACTGAATGAACATGGAAAATGTTCTTGATTTTTCTTTCTCTTCATGCAACAGCTGCTTAAGGCCAATGAAAAAGTTAGGAACATGACTGGTATTAAATGTCAGTGGGGAAACCACATACTAATCAGGAACCAAAATGGAGGGCGGTAGCATCCCACTTGTAGTTTCATTCTCTACTTACCACACCAACCAGTCAGCATTCATAGTAAGTCATGCAGCATGGTCACATGATCAAAATGCAAATGAATCACCTGGCAAGAGAAGAGGCTCCTTAGGGCTAGGAAAGCCATTGCAGTAGGGATGCGGAATACCTTGGAGTTTTCTTCTATGGAAGCGTGGAGAACCCAGAAAACTATTCTTGATTGTATGAAGTCTTGACTTCCATGGTGTGGTCTGAATATTTGGGGAACTTGGTGGGGTGGCTGATGGGCTGTGAGACGGGGTTCGTCGTAAGGGAAATTTCGGACTGGACACTGGTGAAATGCTAGGGCTACCCGACAAACTGGTATTCCGTCTGCTATAGTGGGGGAAAAAAAACGAGATTCAGGAAATACAATGAATTGTTTATATTGTATAAAATAACTAAATATGGTCCTTGTAAAAAATACCATACATGCATCTCAATGATATCTGCAATACAGTTTGTAGACAATGGTGCCAATTCATTTTTCCATATACATAAAAGTTACACTAAGTTATTTCACTCCCATTAGCATTTAATAACACATTAGTTACCAGCTTTTCTTTTACATATGATGTATTCTTTAAAATAACCTTCAAACTCTCATAATATAAAACAAAACTTCTTCAAAGATGACAACTGGACCTTGAATCATTTTAAAATAAATCTGTTTAAATTTAATGAATCACTTTCAATTAGTTTTCAAATAGGATCCAGTGTTTTTAACTGTCTCATCTTTTGAACAATTAGTACCACTGAAATATTATATTTTTGCATTCTGAAACACGATCCAGGCAAGGATTAATGCTATTGAAGCACTAATTGTGACATGAACTGGTGATTTTATGATTGAAATCTATGTAAAAAATTGTTAACTGTTTTCTTTAATTGTTTAAATCCACATTTTTCAATTCTGCTCGAGTCAGCAAATGTTTCTTACAATCATACAAACTTTCATGAATTTCAAAGTTAAAGTATGATGAATTGTGAACGTTATAACCTTGTATTTTGAACACTGTACTTCTTAAAAAATAAGGTTGTTAGTGATGCTAAACATGTATAAAATGTTAAAGAATATGTGATAAGAAGTCTGATAAAGACTATGATAACTATGTTAAAAAAATATATGATATTGTAGTCAAATAATCCTGAAGTTTGTTAATTGCATATTCTTACTTATAAGTCATGTCCAATGCATACTGCACATATCTAGATCCATGGATGCATGGTGTGCCAGCAGATCGGTGTCTGTGCAGTTTTTAGTAGCAATCAAAAAACACAGACCCTGATCTGCAGGTGTGTTATGGTATGGCAGATCAGGATCTTTGTTATTTACAGATTGACTAAACTTATAAACGAGTATTAATGATATATGTGAAGAATAAATTTACTTTAAAAAGGTATTTTAATAGGACCTCAAATAAAATCAAGATTATACAAGTGACTGCCTCCCTTACAGCATATGTTGAGAATAGGACCTCAAATAAAATCAAGATTATACAAGTGACTGCCTCCCTTACAGCATATGTTGAGAATATGACCTCAAATAAAATCAAGATTATACAAGTGACTGCCTCCCTTACAGCATATGTTGAGAATAGGACCTCAAATAAAATCAAGATTATACAAGTGACTGCCTCCCTTACAGCATATGTTGAGAATAGGACCTCAAATAAAATCAAGATTATACAAGTGACTGCCTCCCTTACAGCATATGTTGAGAATATGACCTCAAATAAAATCAAGATTATACAAGTGACTGCCTCCCTTACAGCATATGTTGAGAATAGGACCTCAAATAAAATCAAGATTATACAAGTGACTGCCTCCCTTACAGCATATGTTGAGAATATGACCTCAAATAAAATCAAGATTATACAAGTGACTGCCTCCCTTACAGCATATGTTGAGAATAGGACCTCAAATAAAATCAAGATTATACAAGTGACTGCCTCCCTTACAGCATATGTTGAGAATATGACCTCAAATAAAATCAAGATTATACAAGTGACTGCCTCCCTTACAGCATATGTTGAGAATATGACCTCAAATAAAATCAAGATTATACAAGTGACTGCCTCCCTTACAGCATATGTTGAGAATATGACCTCAAATAAAATCAAGATTATACAAGTGACTGCCTCCCTTACAGCATATGTTGAGAATAGGACCTCAAATAAAATCAAGATTATACAAGTGACTGCCTCCCTTACAGCATATGTTGAGAATATGACCTCAAATAAAATCAAGATTATACAAGTGACTGCCTCCCTTACAGCATATGTTGAGAATAGGACCTCAAATAAAATCAAGATTATACAAGTGACTGCCTCCCTTACAGCATATGTTGAGAATATGACCTCAAATAAAATCAAGATTATACAAGTGACTGCCTCCCTTACAGCATATGTTGAGAATATGACCTCAAATAAAATCAAGATTATACAAGTGACTGCCTCCCTTACAGCATATGTTGAGAATATGACCTCAAATAAAATCAAGATTATACAAGTGACCGCCTCCCTTACAGCATATGTTGAGAATAGGACCTCAAATAAAATCAAGATTATACAAGTGACTGCCTCCCTTACAGCATATGTTGAGAATATGACCTCAAATAAAATCAAGATTATACAAGTGACTGCCTCCCTTACAGCATATGTTGAGAATAGGACCTCAAATAAAATCAAGATTATACAAGTGACTGCCTCCCTTACAGCATATGTTGAGAATAGGACCTCAAATAAAATCAAGATTATACAAGTGATTGCCTCCCTTACAGCATATGTTGAGAATATGACCTCAAATAAAATCAAGATTATACAAGTGATTGCCTCCCTTACAGCATATGTTGAGAATATGACCTCAAATAAAATCAAGATTATACAAGTGATTGCCTCCCTTACAGCATATGTTGAGAATATGACCTCAAATAAAATCAAGATTATACAAGTGATTGCCTCCCTTACAGCATATGTTGAGAATATGACCTCAAATAAAATCAAGATTATACAAGTGATTGCCTCCCTTACAGCATATGTTGAGAATAATTTAATATTCATTTTCTAATTAGTCCAATTAGTTGAAATTATAGCAAATGATACCCCCCCAATTATTCTCACAAATTCAGTCATAAGATGTGACAAACAATGAAGTTTATTATTTATCTTTCTACTGACTACTGTTAAGTATTACATAGTGCAGAAGGCAGTTGACAATCATGTTTTACAAAAATCAAAAGCACAGATAAAATTCATTAGGCATCAAATTGCTATCAAGTTTAATAGACCTGCATATAGGAACTGCAAAGATTTTGATATAAACAAGCATCAAAGTGTTTTGTGACATTAACAGAACCAAGCATTATGTATTTGGACACCGCCTTCAAAAACTTTTTTGTTGATATTAGAGAAAAAAAATGATCTTCATGTATATACTGTGAAAACAATATTGCATTGAGACCAACACAAAAATACACAAGAAACAAAAACAAAATATTAGGATAGTAATAAAAATGAGTATCACATATGATACTCTGCAAAAATAAGATGGAAACATGCACATTCCTCATTCAGAAATAAAATAAAATTTTAGTAACACTGACCGTCACCTTCAAACTTCAAAGTCTAAAATCCATAGGGTTCTTTTATGGGCAAAGGAAAACATATGCACTAAGTTCTGATGAAATCTTGTTGTTTTTGTTGTAGAGTTTAATGCCATTTTCAGCAAAAGATAGGCAGCCAGTATATATGGTGGCAGAAGAACCTGGAAAAACCTTGGAAAGAACAACTAAACCACAAGAAGCTACTGGCAAGCATTCTCACATACCCACATTGGCTCAATCCGAAACACGAACCCATGCAGTGATCCGAAATGGTGAGCGCCTAAGACCACTCAGCCACTCGGGGACCTCAATAAAATCTGTTATTGAAAAATTCAGTCAATGTCCACAAATAAAATTCAGCTGGTAATTCAAGTTATCAACTTTCAAATCAACTGGGCTCTTTTCTTATGTAAACGGATTCAAATACATGTACCAAATACTGTTGAAACCCTTTAAAGGAAGCTTAAGTTAAGTTCTGGTCAGTAATGAATTGGAATGGTCAAATCTATTTTCAGCAACAGACTTTCAAGGTACACAAATCAAATAAAAAATGTCACAAAGATATATATATATATATTTATATATATATATGTGTGTGTGTGAGTGTGCGTATGTGTGTATATATATATACACACACACACACACACACACACACACACACACACACACACACACACACAATGCTTTGAACAAATATGTAGTGCTTAAATTATCATCCAGAAATAAAAAGCAGTCAAATCAATATTTAGTGACAGCCATTTTGACCCTGCAGCTACTGAACCCAATATCAAAATTATATTACTTTGCTGTGCAAAGGAAAACAAATCTGTTTATTATGTCAAACTTAATCATGGTTCAGAAAAATCACTCATCATCTTGTCCCGACCAGACCAAATTAGCAGGGTCTAGCAAACTTGGATGAAGTACTCATCCTTGGGACATACAGACAGATGCAAATACACACCATGACAGTAAAATCTGAGTGCATTTTCTATGTTTTTACAAGTGCCAAATTTGAACACTCCTTAATTTTTAGCATGTGTCAGTTATAATTAGTATGTGTCCATTATAATTAGTATGTGTCCATTATAATTAGCATACCCTAATTTGCTAACTTCTTAACTGTCTAGAATATGTTGCAAAGGAATGACCAAGTTTTTTTAAATAAAGGTACCATATATAACCTTTATACAATAGTGATTGCTTATCCTTCCATTTCATTTTAAAAATGAAAAGCATGAAGATATAATAAATGTACAAAAAGTTTCTCATTTCATTTATCAATTGATAAATTTTAACCTGATTAAGATTGTCCTTAATAGTGTCAAATTGGTGTTTCAATCCGAATGGTAGTAACACAGTTGCCATATTTGCAAAGATGAATATTTTTTTTCAGACAATAAATTTAATGTAGTTTGCCATCCTGGATAAGCTCTGAATAATTCTGTAAATTTCAGTAACTTTTCGGGAGTTAAATCGAATAGCCATGTGTTTGTTTGAACAATGTATATTGTATTACAGCAAAAATGAAGCACTGATTGATAATGGAATGTAGTAATGTCCTAGTACATGAGTAAGATCACAATCATCAGGTAACTGAACATACAGACCTGTAATCTCTCATTTCAAAAAGCTATAAATAAAAAATGCCAATGAAGAAATATGGTCTTGCACACTGACACAACTCTCTCTCTCTCTCCCTCTTTCTCTCTCTCTCTTGCACACACACACACACACATACATTAATTAAAAACAAACTTTTTAGTTCTTTTTATTGTTTACTGCAATTTAATAATGAGGTCACTGTTGCTGTAAGATTACAAGTTGCAATCTATTTCTGGCTGTGGGCTCATATCGCTGCATACAAATTTACCGATAACTAATACCCACAATCAAAAAGACTTTTTGAGTACTATTATTTTTAATGAAATTAGATTTTTGTGTTGACAGCAGAATGAGCCAAAATTTGTACATTTATTTTGTACATTAGCACCTTTAGATTGTCAATTATCGTGTGTTCCATAGACCTTGTTTAGGTATGAAACCTTTATTTTTCATACATGGTCAGTGCCACAAAGTGATGATTATTTATTTTACATATTTTTTTTTGTATTCAGAAATTGATAATTATTTTTTCATGTATGAAAAATTACATGAAATACAGAATAATTTCATGAGGATTGCATAGGAAAATGTCAGTTTTAAATATGTGACTATCACCATCCTGTGCTTGATTTTGTACATGGACCAAACTTCCTAGACACTTATCTTGTAAGTGAATTTATGGAAACATCACTGTTTACAGTTGGAACCATGCTAAGCCTTATTGCAGTAACCTCAGACTGTTGACAACAATTGAACCAATCACCTGCCTGTATATACATGACAGGTCAAGTCTGGTCAAGCCAGGCCAGGCCAGGAATGTTCCAAACATTGGTCATGAGTTTTTCTCAAAAGAGGGAAGATTTTAATGAATATAATTTTAGTATGTAAACAGACAAAAATAACAACTAATGAAGAAATTTACATTTTTTTAAAAACTAAAATATAAAATATTAAAACATCATCTCAGCAAGTCAAACCTTTCTAAGTTTTTGCCATTCATTTTTTGCATTTCTTAGATCAGGTAGCAATCTGCATCACTGTTGATCATGACTGAGGAGAATGCAGGTTCGAAATGTGGGAATGTCAGTAGATCATGAAGTATAAATCATTTCCAGCCTGGGTCTAAATCTAATGTTTATATGTCAGTAAGGTTCTTCACATGAAGTACAAACACATACATTATGGCATCACACCCTTCATGATTTTAAGCCTAATTTGCGAACAACTTTGTTATCATTATCATCACTATCACCACTCTTTAATAAGGACAATCAAATATGGAATATGATTATCATTTACTAGAATTGTTTGAAATGAGATGGATACCATTCTTCACAGGCATTATGGATTACAATGGCCGTTAGTGATATGTACTTTTAGTTTAGTTTACAATCACGTTTACAAAGAATTAAATCAAAGTCACTGGCATTTACATCAGTTTTTGTGATGCAATCATTGTTAGTAGAGTTGAAAACATTGTTCAAAAAAAATCTTGATCACTTGGTATGACAGATTATGTTCTAGTTTAAATTTGTTGAATAATGTCTTGGTATGTCTAAATCAATAATATTAAAAATAATTACTTTATATAAAGAGGGTAACACAATTAGCTAAAAACTAATCTACATTGAGGCCTTATACAAAGGAATTTATTTATTTTATCCGCATCTCTGAAGCCACTGAATAAAAACACCAAGAGATTCAAAGTAATAATGATTGTTTTTTTCTCACTCAGATCTTTAGTAACCCTGCATTAATCAATTAACCCATTTACCCCTGGAGGTTTTTGTGGTTTTCGCCTGAAATGCGAGTAGGAAATTGATTTTGGGAGATATTTCTGAATACAACCTAATACATCGACTTACAAGATATTTTCGGTTAACTTAATGCCTATTTGTGTTAGAAAAATCGATTTTCATTGGCTTTTTTGCCTGAGCATGAGCAGAAGGGTATTAATTGGAGTTCTTTTATTTTAGTGCTTTTTTTTCATGTCGAGACCACTCTTCATTCTAAATGCCCATCTTATCCTACTTTTTGCAAAGGTTCACATGTCTGTGTGCAATTCAGACTGGTCTGTCTTAGATCTAAGGTCAAAAAGTCTAAAATCCGGACACAAAACCTGAACACGTCCTCGGGTGAATTTCGGATGGAAAAAACTCGGGTCCAAAAAGTGAAGATTTTCCCTCCGTATTTTGTAGTGCAACTAGAACATCCATATTATTTGGTATCATCGTAAAGCTACATCTGTCTACCTTTCAATAATACCACCCACTTTATTGTGTCTCACATGATCGTAACGCTACAGAACTCAGAATTAGGCTACCACCCCCTGCCCCGTAAACACAGCACTCAGGGTTAATGAATTTACACATGTAATCATTTCGGAATACTTTTGTTCACACATAGGATGATACACCTCATCAAACTTCAATAAATAAAGGAAGCTGACCATGTTAACAGGATCCCTCTTGCCCTGTTTAAGCCAGTCCTGTCATTTGATTAGTCAATATTACTGTAAATATACTACACTGGAATTAGAATGTGAAAATAATGGAAGATTAAATTTTTCACGAATAACTATGTGCATTTTGGAATTTTCAGTGAGTGAAGGGAGGGATAAGTGACACCAATGAACTTTGGGCAAAAACATCCCCATGCTGAAGGTTTACATACATGCATCTAACAACTACTGAACCAATCACATGCATGTAACAACTGAATCAATTTCATGCATGTAACAACTGAACCAATCACATGCATGTAACAACTGAACCAATCACATGCATGTAACAACTGAATCAATTTCATGCATGTAACAACTGAACCACAATCACATGCATGTAACAACTGAATCAATTTCATGCATGTAACAACTGAATCAATTACATGCATGTAACAACAACTTCTCCCATCTCATGCATGTAACAACAATTTAGTCAATCATAAAGATGTAAACAAAGACTGAACCAATCATATGCATGTAACAAAGTCTGAACCAATCATATGCATGTAACAAAGTCTTGGAACAGTGTGCTGCAAATATCATTGACCCAGACATGTTGTCACAAAATGTGCACATGCAGATCTTGGTATACAGTGATCACAGAATGAGGAGAGTTACAGGTCATGGTCTGCTGCATGTGCATTATGTGATGGCAGATCTGGGTCTATGGTGTTTATAGCTGGATGCATATCATGCTCACACCAATTATCACACATCATTAATTAGATGGGAATAAAAAACCACGGGATCAATGTACAGTCCTCACCTTTTATGCTCAAGAATAATTTTATGAAAGAACCCCCCAAATAAAGTTGATAGAGGAAAGAAAGGAAGACAATAAAACTTCCAATAATCAAGTTTCTTAATGTAATAAAGAGCAAATTACATGTCTAAGGCAGTATTTTTTAATATACACTGATGTAACAAATTAAATAAACATAAGAATGAACAAAATTATTTCAGCTACTACATGTATATCCGATTTCAATCTCTCTATGAATTACCAAAATTTACTAAAAAGACTAAGACAGAAAATGAAATGTGCACAACATCAAATAAATCTGGTTGCGTTGGAAACTTACACCTGCTGAATTGCTAATGCCCTTCTTGAGGAGAGTGGTGATCCTTCACTGATACTTCCCAGTGAGAGTCTGCCAGAATACCAATCAGTCATTAAAATAACACCCACTCATTTTACATGTGTGCAATATGTAAATAGGTCAGCTATACTTTTAAGATAGGACAGTATTGTGAATCAACATCAAAGTTTAATGGTATTTTAATTCAAGATTTAAAAAAAAAATATCTTTTCCAATCAATTTGACTTTGATAGTAAAAAATAAAGCATATATTGAATTGTACTGTGTGACTGTATTTTAAATGATATTTCCTTGCAGTAAGACTTAACTATCACATATCCTACAGTAACTATCTACCGTTTTTTTGTCATATATACAGTATAGTGAATAGTGCAAACTAAAGTTGAAATTATCTAACCATATGACCTGTTTTAAATTCAAAACATCAAATGTTCCGTTTTAAATGAGAACATTCAAAGTAAATGGGGAATTCTGTTATCTCAATCTGATAAAAAAAACAACAAATTTTCCAAAGGTTTCCATCAAGGAACAAATTTAAATCCAAGGAAATCTCATCTTTGGCCATGATTTAAAAAAAACAAACTTTGTCATGTGAAAACCTTCAATGCTACTGTTAAACAAACAGAAGCAATACTATGCCTGTAACATATTTTGGGCCATTTATTGAACAACACTGCAATAGGTACATTATACACCTGCTATATCAAGCTATTTTGTGAGTAGAACATTCTATTTTTAGTTCTCGTGACCTTCACACTTGGCATATTAACCCCAATATTAATATGTACATTTCTTGTCTCAAATACAAGCCATCTATAAAGTTTTGTCACAGTTTGTCTAATAAAATGCAAGTTATTTTGTGGAAAGTTTTGTCCTATGTTCCCTCTGACCCTGACTTGTGAACCTCAAAACTGATGTAGTTTGGTGTGAATTGGATTTTTTTTCTGCTGATGACCTTGACCATTAATCTTTTGATCAAATATTAACAGTCATCTTTACATGAATTTTTCTTCTTTTCTTCAATGATATGACCTTGACCTTTGATTGATCCCAAAATCAAAGGTTTCTTCTTTATACAAACTGCAAGCTACAGCTCTCCTTCATTACAGAACCACTTCTTATAATGTAATTCCACACCTAATATGGTAACATTATGGACTCTGTGAAAATGAATATTCAATTTTTTTTGTTGTTGAATTGAAACCACTGTACATAAAATGGGCATTTCCAGAATGTTTTTTCACACTCTGCCTTTGTTTCTAGTTAGGTACGCATTCAGTCAGTACCAGATACGGCATTCATAACAGGTTTTAGCAAACCAGAAATTACCTATGTTTCTAATGAGTCAATATTGCATTCAATGTCATGCATTAATTTCCTAACAGGATAATGAACATCTGAAATTACCCACGTCTTTAACAAGTCAGTGTCAAGTATTGTTTCCCTAACAAGATAATGCACATCTCAAATTACCCATGTGTCTTTTACGAGTCAATGTCAAGTATTATTTCCCTAACAAGATAATGCACATCTCAAATTACCCATGTCTTTTACAAGTCAGTGTCAAGTATTGTTTCCCTTATATTACCCATTTTTTTTATGAGTCAATGAAAAATATTGTTTCCTTAATATGATCATGTACATTTGAAATTACCCATGTCTTTTATGAGTCACTATGAGGTATTGTTTCCTTAATATGATCATGTACATTTGAAATTACCAGTGTCTTTTATGAGTCATTGTGAGGTATTGTTTCCCTAACAGGATCATGTACATCTGAAATTACCCATGTCTTTTATGAATCACTATGAGGTATTGTTTCCCTAACAGGATCATGTACATCTGAAATTACCCATGTCTTTTATAAACCAATGTCAAGTATTATTTTCCTAACACTTAAAATTACCCATGTCTGTAATGAGTCAATGTCAGGTCTTATTTTTTTAACAGATAATGTACATCTGAAATTACCAATGTCTTTAATGAGTTAATGTCAAGTAATGTACATCTGAAATTACTCATATCTTTAATGAGTCAATGTCAAGTAATGTACATCTGAAAATACCTTGTAAATACTGTATAGCTAGAAGGTTATTGCACTTCTGAAATTTCCTGTTTTTAATTGTCATTACTGTAACAAATGTGTGTATCGCCTATTGTATTCAACAATAACCCAGAATCCAAGAAGCCTTAACAGCTTGTATTACTGTCACTCTGCACTCAGTCACACAATTTCTGTACACCATGCCAAGCATGCAGGTACATTAAGGACATGTCATTCCTATGAACTTTAACATCCATATGTCAATAAACAATGACCCACAATAAGCAGCATGATGTATATTTTTCACATGCAAAATTAGCAACTGATGTGGCCAATGCAACCAAGCCTGTGTTATCTGACAGTCATTGCTAGATGCTAATTTACATAATGAACCCATTTACAAGTACCAATTAACAAGGTCCAATGGAACAGTCACATGTCATCTTAATGTGAAATTAATTAGATTTAGGAGTTAAATTGGACAGTAGGAATTTTATCTTAATCACCTAATAGAGATATCATGTGGATTTTATGAATGAATTATGGTATGAAAGCCAGAAATGCAGAATGAACAGTAATTATTCTAATTGGATTTGTGAACAAATGTGCCTGTGTAGCATCACTGGATTAAAAAAAAATTTAAAGTGACAAAGACATTTTGACTTTCAGTTCTTAATTCAATGAAGAAACATATTTTAATGTCATGAAGCACATACCTGAATTGCATTTGGAATCACCTGATTTAGTTTTCCAAGTTACTGAGATTTTTCAACATCACTTTCAACATAATGAGAATGCAGTGACCTGACATTTACGTTTATTAATGGTGGCTCTTCCTTTAATCTTAATCCAATTTATCCAATGTATCGATTGAAAAAATATTGCAAAAAATGGTAGAGTAACTATTTTCTTTTACATTTTCCATTTCTGTCTATTTTAATACATACATAAACTGAAAATTAGTACTGTAGATCTAACCAGCATTTCTTTAGACTTTTATTTTATTTACATTTTACAGAGTTTTAACATCTTTACAGTTATCTTTTCTTTAATTCTACCAAGTTTTGACATCTTAACCTTTTTTCTTTCTGTATTAGATGTTATGTTTTTGGTTTCTTTTTTTAAGGGTTTATCTTAATGAATAGTTTTGGGACAATTCATTAATACATTTTTTGAAATTACCAATAAACAGGCACTATAGTCTGTACTGTATTGACATACCTATACTACATGTATCCCAACCCTAGCACCACATAAGCATACATGCATTCATACAAGTTTTTTTTTATCTTTATCACTTTATGGCATTTTCCTATATAATACAATTATGGAACACACCTATTACTTTACAATAAGGGAGAGCTGCACTTGTAAAGTTTAGCGATGGTAGATGGCGGTGAACTCACATTATTGTGCAGGAACAAAATTGGGAATTGACGGAAGCATGTATGGACATCATAACATTATATACGATCCACATTACAGTGGGCGTATAAAAGAACTAGTGCCATGTACATCAACTGACTGCCACATGCCACTGCCTCCAAACTATGACCAAAGAGTTTTAACTGTGGAAGTAGTGTAGTCGAAACATGTATGAATGGCATTCTGGTACTTTTTTGAAATTTCTCTTACTTTTTTGTGCTTACCATTGTTCCCGCCCATACCAAATCTGAGTAACATGAATTCACTCACTTCTTTATTGCAGTCTTTCACTTCTTTATTTAGCACTAAACCAATGGTTATAACCAAAATTCATCTCATATACTGTGTTTTGTCGTTAAAATTGCATGTATAGCATTTGGTAAAATATAATAACCAATGTCACAGCAATTAGAATTTATGTTTATTTGACCTTACACATATTTTTAAGAGATTCCCACAAAGATACCCATTGTGCCAATAGTTACAGTACAAACAACCTATGTACCAAGTTTGATCCATTTCCACATGCAGTTTAGTTGGAAACAGAATTACAACAGATTAGCAGGCTGACAGATGAAGAGAGTATAACAATATCTCCCCAACACTGTAAGAATTTAACTATCTTGAGACAGCTATATAAGCATCTATTGCAAAAAGTACAGTGCTTTAAAATTTGGGTTAGCAAAATTTTGTACTTTTCAAAAACTTTCAAAAGGAAAAATTTTCAAAAATTTTGATGGTGATTAGTTTTGGTGTCATCTTGGTTCAAATTTTAGTCAGCTTAAAAGGCTGTAATAACCATGCCACAGTAGTGTCATCACTAAGGAAACGGGACAATGTATTAGCTGAATCAGTCAATATCAATTATGAAAATTACAGTAAGCTAATACAATGGACATGTGGCAGGACTAATGTTTTTTGCTCATGTTTAATCATGGTGCCTTTTGCATCTAACACCAATACAGCCAAAATAAAACCCATCCAAATCTAAGCCCAATATCAAAGATATAACTGGGGCCTATAAACAGACAACCACTCAATGCAAAATCAACACAATATACTTGACATGTACAATGAGCTAACCCCTTAAATTCACAGGTCAGCCGATAAAAACATTGGCACTTATGTTCACATGTGTATCAAAGTCCACTCTACAAATATATTAGTGCAATTTGTTAGGTGTAATCAGTAGAACAAACAACAACAACCCTGATCTGTGGCAAATCAGGACTTGACTTCTAAGCAAGCACAGACAGTATTAAAAACTGCAGCATTATGTATGTATATGGTAGAGATGTTATTTCTAGATTATACATTTTGACCTGATATTCAATGCTCTGATAAATAGTCTTCTGAAGCAGTCTTCCCTTAACAGCACAAATTATAATTCCCTCAATGCATTATAAAATTAAATATTCCTCTTTAATCTGACACAATGTTGACAGCTTTGCACTTTAAATGTTAATAAAGGATATACGTAAATCAGGAATAAAATAGTTACAAATAATTCTGGGACAGTGTCTTTGTCTTGCTGCAATGTACTTAAACTAATTTTTTCCCATTGAAATCAGACATATAAGAGAGTTATCATGAAGAAAAGCAAATATGATTGGAAACTGTAGCCTTCTTCTCATTAGATAAAAATATTTTATAAAACATTATATCTGAACACTACAAAACAAAGTTATATTCATTTACCCATAGCAGCTTCCATCCTTCATCATTTCTTATTCTCATGAACTACTTTAAACTTAAAGTCCCTCAAAAGGACTGTTACTCTACTGGCTGAAAAGAGTTTCCAGGAATTCATACCATTTCTTCCTTTTAACTGGTGAGTGCTGAAACTATTTTTTGATATTCTTCAGCAACAGCAACATTTTCAAATTAACTGCTGTGGAGGATTTGATGTCAACATGGCACCATTTTCATTTAGGACCAACAAGCCATCATAAGAAGTTTTTTGGTGGGAACCCTGTGTTCATATTAGATGAGAAATGATAAGATTTTCAAAATGGATGCCATGGTGGCCATGTTTTGCTCATATCTTGCTCATAACTGTAATCATTGATGATATAAGTCAATGTACCAAGTTTTATCAAACTGGAAATACAGGCAGATGCATGATCTCCCTATTATCATGTGTTGATTTCACTTAATCTCAAACTGATGTAAGAGATTCAATAACATAAGCCTAAATTCCAAGTCTTATCATAAATCTGGAGTGGCAACAAGCACAGTCAATCAAATGCCAGATAAACTCATCAAACTTGACCACAATCCAAGTTTGATCAAAATTTGGATTTGAAATATGATCAGGAGAGTTATAATAAATTCAGCCAATTAAATAAAAGATCATTTTAATTAAGCTGCACTGATTCGGGTCATTATCAAAACTGACAATGATTTTGATGAGATAAGTTAATATTTCAAGTCGGATCAAACTGGATCAGAAATATGTCTTCCAGTGAGTCACATGCACAAGATCAACCTGCAGACATGAATGAATATTGCTCATTATCCAATCTGTCTGAGATCATTTTTAAATCACTTGTCAGATAATGATGATCCAAGATCACTTTCCAACTTGCATGAGAAATATGGAGTCCAGAGTTGTAACTTGTTCAGCTAATGAGATGCAAGATAGCATCACTATTATGTGAGGATCTCATTCATCAAATCTGCGAGATCTTGATAAAACTATATTCTATACTATTTAAAAACTGGATCAGAAATACAGCTTCCTGTGTGGTAACAAGATCCGATTATCTCCTTAATATTCACTGACCCTGATCATTTCTGAATAAGATTTTGATGAGATAAGCCCATATTCCAAATTTCATCAAA